>JAQFZO010000909.1:0-19442 GCA_034695885.1 Geophilus flavus | reverse complement strand
ACACTATTTGTAGTCAAAGTGTGTATTTTCAGAAAGAACATCGACCTGCATACTAATGTAAAGCAATTGCATATGTATTCCCATACGAAAGTAGCAAAATGGGGATGCAGTGTTAAATAACCACGATCGAGTTAAAGCTTTGTTCACACTGGCATTCACACTCGATGCAACGCAACAAAACGTAACGCAACGCCATTCATTCACACCAGAATTCTTTACTCATTGTTTGCAGCAAAATGTTATTGTATTATAATTATTATTATTTTTTACTTATTGTAATTAATGATGATTGTTTTGAGAATGCCATTTAACATCATTTGTGTTTTGAAAATAATTTGCAACAATTTTAGAATCAAACCTTTTCCCCCATTTTTGTGCAAAGTCACCTCGCTGTCCAAAGTGACCCCAGTTTACAGTAAGTACTTTTAAAAATATACAAGTTGTTGTTGGTAACACAATACAACCAATTTAATGCATTGCATCAAGTGTGAATACCGGAGATATCTATAGCATGGGATAATTGGTCAATCGATTAGATTAAATAAATACATAAATACGTAAACTAATAAACGAAATGAACTGAAAAGAGTTTTCTCTGTTTGCATGAAAAATGGAGAGAAAAACTCGGGGTGGACAACAACAAACTGTCAGTTTGGAAGGAAATCGTATCAGAAAGAGAATGACAGCTGGCACCTGGGTTTCTCGCTTCTTGCAGCAAGAAGTGCAATTGGCACTGTGCTATGTGTGTGTATCAAGACCTCCTCCCTCGTTCTTCTCCCTGCCCCTATCAGAACACAAGGCGACATGGAAAGATGCTCTACTGCTTTCCTGCTGCTCTTCAATTCCCAAACGCTGTCTGTCAAGTCCCAAAAAGAAAAAGGTGAAAATTTCACAGTCAAAGAAAATCCAAACTCGGGTCAGTTTATCTATTTCTTTCACACTGTATATAGACCCCTTTCCACCTCCGTCCCCTTCAAATCCAACATTCTATCTCATTTCCCCGATGTCACATAAGCAAGAGTAAAGTGATGGAAAATAGAGTTCTGTGTAGTGTTTGACGTGTGAAGAAGTCTGCATTTGGCATAAAAATATGGGGTGAATAAGTAAAAAAAAAAATTTTTTCCCCTCTACACGTTAAAAAAATAAATCAAACTTGAAAATTTGAAAATCACATTTTTAAAGAAGAAATCGCAAAACCATATAAAAAGTCATATACCGTAGTGGAAGTATACAAGTTCATAATTCTTATACATAATCTACGGTATGTCGACCATACGTTAACGGGTTAGACTTTATCTAGATAAAGTGGATCTGGATGAAGATTATCCAGGTCTTCATGTAATGTAAACACATATGTTTAATGCACTAATATCATGATTACAATACATGTTTTTTTTTTCGTTTATTAAATTTTAATTTTTTAGGACCGTGAATTATTCTATGAAATTTTTGCTTGTGACAGATCCGTTTATTCAATAATATCTTCCTTACGTTATCGTCGCACGATATGAGTAAAATTTATAGCATTTCAACTGCCTTGCCATCGCGAGCAAACCTCCAATTGCCATCCTAGAAGCTGATAATGGACCTCCTTCTCCAACGTCCACTAAAGAGAAGAGATCAGTTCTCGACGACTGATAACCAAATCCTCCAAACGCCAGATAAAACGAGATTCCCCTCAAAGTGGCGTGCAACGAACATGGTCCAGTGACCAAACATAAGGCTTAGTTCAGTCGAGGACGAGTCTCGCGCTCTTATCTGTGTCCACGAGACTGTGTTCTGGCCAGAGGAGAAACCCTTTTGCAAACAACCGCAAACTGCACTGCACAAAATCAACATGGGGGTTAAAAAGAAACCAAGTTCGCTTTCCGTTCCGACCAAAAAAGAAAAAAAAAAACAAATTTCAACCTATAAGCTGTGAGTATCGATGCCGTTAATAAACTCACTTTTTAATTAGTATTGCCAACATTCTATCTTTTCATTAACAGAAGCTCTCTTTGCGTTTCTTTGGAGAAGAAAAAGAAAAAAATTAGTGGGGAGGGGGAGAATTAATTAGGTAAGAAGAATTTGCCACACTCAGTGAAGCACGAGCTCGACGTCTTCAATTCGTTTCTTTGGGATTTAGTATAAGAAAAAAAATTGAGAAATTTAAAAATTAATGAAAATGGAATGAAGAAATTAAAACTAATACAAACACTTCCTTTCCTATTAACTCAATTACGGTGAAAAGAAATGAAGAATTTAAGCAGTAAAATAATTGTAAGCGATCAACTACTTAAAATCCTTTTAATATACGATGGCTTAAATTTGTGTGACACCTTAATGGGAAACCAAACTTAGGAATGAAAGGTATACATACAATGGTAGAAAAACTACTGTCTTCATACTTATTTTTGGCCGCTATTTGAATACCAATTATGTATTTATTAACGCTCATTAGAAAAAATACCGTATCTAAGAGTAAGATCATGGAGTTGTAATAAAGGGAGTGGCAACTCCATGGTGTTTGTTGGGGTACATGCTTAGGCAATTCATCACTCACTTTCAGCACCAGATGGCATTGTACGACCGCCATATTTCCCTGTTTTTCAATGTAAACAAACGTTGTTAAGTGAGTAAACAATTATTATTTGTTGTATTTTCGCATTATGATAAAAAAAAACAATTCTACCTGTTGTCACGACTCTAAAATTCACCTAACATTGTTTGTTTATATTTGAAAAAGGCAAATATGGCGTCATCACTCTAAACCTCGCCCCAAATCTCGTTGCTGAGCATATACTCCAACAAACACCAAGGATCAGTTACCAAGCCCTTTATTAGTTTTTACAATTCCATGGCATGAATGAGGCAGGTACACGTTAATACCTCCGACGGTATGATCGATACTTCTTATCAAAATACCTCATAAAAGGTATTTCATGGTTAATTCATATCTATTCCTTCCATTCTCCTGAAAATTTAATTTATATACCTACAGTATAGTATAGTATGTACGATTTTACTACTTTTTTTATGTATATCTATTTTCATTCCGGTAGATTAGTAACGTTTAAACCTTTCTATAGTATAGAAAGGTTTAAACGTTACTAATCTACCGGAATCTACTTTTCATTTTTTTTCAGTATGAGCAAAATAAGCTGTGGTGATAAAAATAAAAAAAAAGGTGTTGATTTTCTCTAATGGGCAATAACTGCTTCGATTCGTGGGCGTACTTCATTACTTTGTACTTTATTAATCGATTTCGACTTCCTTCGAATCCTTAAAGGCGGCAAGCGTTTCCAGAACATTTTCAGTATTCTTGTCTGACATTTTATTCAGTCATAGCATGTGAAGTGAATCCAGCGATAAAAGGAAAAATTTTATGGCCCAACGGTTTTCGTCAATTGTGCCTAACTCGGCCATTAATCTGGATAGTTTGATTCACAAAAGACATTTCTGTTGTATAATCTTCTAATTTTCACTTTAACTCAGCTAAATGGGATTTTAAATCCGCGTCTCGACCGCCTTGCGGTCTACCACTGCATGTTACATCTCAACATAACTAAACGCGAGTTTTACTACTACTTCCAATTCCAATGTGCACTATTACAGTTTTATCGCTACTACCCTTTATTTATTTCAATTTTTCCACACGCGGTACTATGATGTCCGCCGAGGATCCAAAATTAGGCCACAGATTCATGATGTACAATGATTATAATGCTGGTCAATGTGTATCAAGGTTAAGGGAACTTTTCAGGACATGTTGTAAATTTGGTCCAATATTTCTTTAATCATCTTCACAAAGTTTAAAGGGAGTGGCAACTTCATGGTATTTGTTGGGGTACACGCTCAGGCAATTCACCACTCACTTCCGACACCAGATGGCGTTGTGCGACCTCAATATTTCTCTGATTTCCAATGAAAACAAACGTTGTTAGGTGAGTAAACAATTATTATTTGTTGTATTTTCGCATTATGACTACGTATGTTATTCCTATGCAATTCTGACCAGGCCACTCATTCAATGGTGTGATATGACCAAAAAATTTTAGGTACAGCTATTTTTTACCTTCCGGCTCATCGGACTAAAGATTTCCCATAATAATTCCCATAGTTTCTTTAAAAAATCAAAATGGACCCTATAGTGTAATTTTAAATTAAATTAAACGTAATAACATGCAGACCACGTTTACTCTTTATTTTTTTTGTAAATCTCAACATGAAACTTTCGATTCGTTTGACTTGATGGAAAAAGTTGTTTTTCTTTTTTTTTAAAGCAACCCTCCAGTGCACCTTTAAACAGATTGAATTCGATGGAAATAAATTGTACAAACCTTTCTCATTACTGAACTTTTCAAACGAAATTTGCAAACGTCCAACTTCCTTCCTTTCCTTTTTCATAATTAAAGAGATGCAGAGTTGCGAGCAAATCCGAACCAAATCAACCGCATTTCTTTTAAGTTTATTGTGGCTTTTTAAAACGTCATTTTTAAAGAAAAAAGCCACGACACATGACGACTTAAAGAAGAAAAACTTTTTTTGTTCAACGTTTTATCACTTTTCTCCTCTTTTCTTTGCAAATTCCGCCCAAGTCAGAGCAGACGATTTGTGCTTTTCACAAATTGAGGAATAACTCTGCTTCATTAGTTCAATTTTACGAGTAGATAAGCCGCCCACAGGAAATGGATCTTTTTTCTTCCTTCTCTTCTCTTTTGCAGACAATCAAACAGATTTCCACGAGCCGCACATTCAACAAGAGTAGAGGTAAAGTGGCAAAACCTCTTTGATGCCATCAAGAGGTTTTTTTTATTATTTCTTTTTAAAAAAAAATAAAGAATTTTCTCTTTTATTTCTCACAGGATTAGTAATCATCTCCTACTAATTAGGCAGTAAAGTGATAAGAAATTAGAAAAAATAAATCATTAGGGAGGGAGTTCGCGATTTTTCTTCTTATGGGATGCAATTTCCCAATACCATATACCAAATTAATTGAGTATTTAATGCTCTACCATCGCGTGGCACGACTTCACCGAACAGGAGCCGTTGCCCGAAATTTGGTTTACCAAAAATGCAAATCCCGAGTCCAAAGAATCGTAAGTTCCCAGCAAACCCAAAGTCATCATTTGATGATCCTCAAGTTTCATTTAATATCATATAGACAATGCTAAAAAAAGATGATGACTTAGGCCCGGAGCAAACGAGTGCTTACACTTGCGCTTGAGCTTCGCACTTGGTTTTGAGGCGTACTTCCCAATTCAATTTATTATAATTTGTAAGTGTGCATGCATTCGCACTGTTTAAAAACAAAATGGAGGTTCCAGCACCTATGAAACAGTTTTGGCTTGAGCGTAAGCACAAGTGTAAGCGGCCGTTTGCTCCGGGCCTAATGATGGAAATCTATGCTTAAAACACTATCATCAGAACAAGATTACCAATAGATGAACAAAAGTTGATCATTGCTAGATGGTAACAGCCATCTGATGATGTTCTGATGACTTTTTATCAAAATGATCGGAGTTTGATGACAATCTGATGACTTTTGGTTTGCTGGGTTCGATTCGACCTGATTCCGAATCCAGCAATCAAACTTCAGGTCATGTGGTCGACAGCAAAATTTAACGCGTTTTGCAATCAACTACAGACTATTTTCAATTTATCCACGAGTTGTTCTTTGCTTTCCCACAATTTCAAAAATGTTTTGACTGGAATTACGACCTGGTCGTTTGATGATGTGATGTAAAATCGCGGTTCGCTAAACTCTTCACCCGTCTTTCATTTCACTTTGCATCTTGTCGCTTTTCTTAATTACACCTCTAAACACGGTCGGTGTATAAAGCGACGACAAACACACAAACACAAACAGTTTGCACGAGTCAAATTGAGAGAAAGAGAAAGAGAGAACGAAAGAGAGAGAAGAGAAGTACTGCTAAGAGATTAGGCCCCTCCCCCCAAACTAGATGTTCCATTCCTACGTCCGAGATAACGACGCTGTGGTCGCGGATTTCAGACACTTTAACACGTCCAAATCCAAACCAAACACAACACAGACCACCGTTTGTGGCTTCACATTTAATAAAAATCATAATAAAGGACCCAGTGATGTCTAGTGTCCGACTTTTCATCCTCCGTGGTGGGTCAATGCGTCTCGCGTGTTACAGAAAACTGGTCACTTTTCCACCATTACGACCACCCACTTCTCCCGGCCACACATTTTTTTTTCTCTTCTACAAAACAATTGTATATACGAACGTAATAATCACCAAAGTGATTATTATTTTTATTTTCTGCATTCATAAATAAATCGATCGATGTTTATAAGTGACACGTAGCGGCTTTAAGTTAATGGCACGTTGTAGAAAACCTCTTAGGTGTTGAACAAAGACATCATTGATTTACCTTGTGCAGTTGTTAAACCTGTTACTGGTGCACTAACTTGAAATTTATTGCTACGCGACACGAGAGAATAAGAGGAAACGAAAGGTTTGATTTTATTCGGGCTAAAGAATCACTTGGAAATGTTAGTTATCTTTCATTTCATCGATAAAATTGACTGGGTTTCATTGCAGTGAAAAACATGTATCAAGTTTTGTTTATAGGAGTGATTCTGGGATAAAAAATGCATCACAAATATTCCTATATCTCGAAAACGGTTGATTTTAGTGCTTTCAAACCATTTTCGATGCATTTTTTACTCCAGAATCACCTCTGAGTAAATTTTTATATGTTTATTAACTCGTTTGTAACACTTCTGTTGGTATAATTGATCATGTTACACCAAAGAATGAAACAACGACTTGTTGGGTCCGCTCACGTGTTTTCTGTCGACGCCATTGGATTCAGCATCCATACTTTGCCATAGGCTTTGCTCTAGAAAATTGACTGGTTTGTCTTAAAGTAAACACCCTGTACCAAAGATCACGATTGACCAATTGCTATAACTAAGTTACTACCACTTGCCTCAACCGTGAACTAAACCAATCCCCGGAAGAAACCGCACCACAAAATATCGGGCAAGTTCAATTTTTAACATTCGAAAGGCGGCAATAAAAAAGTAAAAACATAAAAATTGTTTTTACACGGCTTGTTAGTTGTTAAAATAAGCGATCCTCCATTTGGAGATGGAATTTTATTACTTTCGCAAGTGTTGGGAGAGGAGGAGGCGCATGTGTTACAATTGCTCAGAGAGTCACCTTTGATCTCGTTTTGCCCCAATTGCTGGTTTTTGTCGAGGCAAGTCGAGTGGGAAATGTGTCCACAACATGTTACGTGCTCAAGAATCCGATTTTCGCGCTTTTCAAACAGCCCAAAGAAGTGTTCGAGGGGGCAGAAAATCACGGACTTGTTATGGCAGCGCGCTTTGGACTCTGCCAACTATTTATGGATCCAACACATCTGTTCCAGGCACAGGATGTTTTGGTAAGAAGAAGAAGAAGAAGAAGGGGCGAGAGAGAGAGAGAGAGAGAGAGGGAAAGAAAAAAAAAATTTCAAACCTCTAGATGAAATCATATAAATTACTTTTTTTTTTGTGCGCGACATTCACTTCGTTCGCAATTTATCTACGGACTGGTTTCATTTTTGTTTCCAAATCTAAATTTCATTCTAAGTTGGTGTCTTCGCTGGAAATCCAAGTGGTTAAGAAAATCATTAGAGGCTGAATAATCTAAATTTTATAGACTTATGGCATAAATGACTAAAGTTTGTCACTTTTGATGTCACAACTTCTCTCGATACAGGTATTAATGTAAGAAAATAGAAGTAGTGACGTCAGAAGTGCGAGAATTCACTTATATTCCTAAGATTGAACGTGCCTATTAAATTCTAAGTTTAATTTTCCTAAGTGAAATTTAATAATCATGGATTTAAACTTTAGTCACTTTTTATTTAGTCCCACTTAAACGACAAGAAAACGGCTATAGCTTTTAGTCACTTTAAACATACACAATTTAGGCTTTTGGATTTCCAGTGTTCGAGGGATAATGCGTTTACAAAACGATGGCTTCAGAGATAATGCGCAAGATTTTCAACAAAATGTGTGCAAATTTGCAACAGTGTCGAAATTCCGAGTTGTTACTTCCAAAAAGGTCACCTTTATCTTTCAGTCGAATCGGAACGAAACGGCCACTTTGATGTGCACAGGTTGTGATGGGGGGAGAAATTTAAGAAAGCAAGATGGTAGGAAGCGGAGGTCGGGTCCAACGAGATGGTGTCGGTGGTGGTGGTGGTGGGCGGATGGGTGATTCTTCTGGCTCGACGGTTCGGTGCCAAGCCAAGCCCCTCCCTCAGCCTTATTGGTTCCGCTACAGCCATCAGCCATTCGAGTCCAGTAAGAGTGCACTCTAGCTTCACGGCTAAGGCTGAAAGAAGAAGTCTGCGCTTCTCACTTTCCCTGTCAAAGTGTAAATCAGGCTCCACGGATCGAAGGGCAATAGAAGAGAGCGGTAATTGAAATCAATCGATGTTCGATTTCAGTTCTTTCTATGCCGCAAAACGATTCCAATTTATTTTTACTTTTCACCTGGGTGTTATCTGCCTACGTACTCTTATTTCCCAGGTGTAGACCCAATAAAAATGTCGGTGTAATTGCAGTATCGGGACTTCCGGTTTCGTAATAAACTTATAAATCAACAAATTTATACGGTTTTGGAAATTAATATCCAAAGTCCAAACCAAACCAAACCAAAGTTATACAGTAGTTACAGTTATAGTTACAAAGTTATACTTATAATCTGCAATGCTGCTCCATCCCCTTTGCAAATGGCGACCACCATGCTGTCCTACTCTGAAGTTTAACTGCGTAAATCATTTCATTTCATCTCTAGTACCACTTCTGGAAACTTTGGACTGATTTAATCGATTATGTAAGTGCTAAAAATAATTAATACGCATTAAAACTAGCTATTTTTGTGCAGTACGGTAATTGAAACATCAAGACCAGAGTTTTAACCTATATGAATATAACAGGCGCAAACTCTCTATTGTCATTTTCCTATTTTGTGCGTATATTTCGATACGTGACACGTACGTATTTTTGAAGCCTATGGTTGATATGTAATTAATTCACCAACGTGAAGATTAAAATAAGCTTACATGCTTTTTTCTGTATGAGTGAATGTGTGAGTTGAGTGAATTAAAAGTGGTTCTGTTTTAAAAACATTACCGAATGGAAACTCGACTTTATACAGTATACTTTGAGTTTAACGCATTTCTTTCTTCAAATAGAAAGGTATTTTCTCCGAAGAACGATACAATCTCTTTCGACATCCACTTGAGATAAAATGAAATACTTTGACTGAATACTAACATTGTCCAGACTTATGTTTCCATTCTAAATCTCATTTATTTTCCTGTTTCCAGGCCATTTTCAATTTGACTCTGATCCTTAATCGATTGTCTCCCCACTCCAAAAAAAAAAAAAAAAAAAAAAAAAAAATTTTATTAACAATTTTTCAAAAAAATCAATTTCCACATTTTTTTTTACTCTTAGAATTCCTATACAGCAAAAACGGATCTTGACGTTGAAACTCCATCTCCGTAGTCAACGGTTCGACCAAATTATTCTCATTCAACCTATTCATAATGATGAATCCATGATACGGCTTCGCACATCTGAAAAAAACAAAACAAATTTTTTTTTTTAAATTTAACAACGAAAAAAATTCAAAAATGCAAAAAAGAATTTTTTTTATGCAATTTTTTCAGTCTAATTTCATTCGAGCTGGTCCATTTTAGTCGACTATTTTTGGTGGGCCTAAATTGGCCTCTTCTCGACCACTCGCAACACGGGAGACAAGAAAAGAGATATTTAAAACATTGCCAAACTCGTTGGCACTGCAAAGTCATGTTCTCTTTGCCTTGCTCTCCTTTTCCTCGCACAAACGGATAAAAAAAGATTTTTTTTTATACATCAGTCGACGTCTTGAACTTTTTCAACAAAAAATCCATGTATAAAAGGTAAGAAAAAAACGTTATTTCAATTTTTTTAAACACTACACACACCCACGCTCCGCGGAACCCGAGGCCGCACACGTGCACACAATTACTCGTGCGGCGTGGAACGTTTCGCCATGTTAATCCTATGGCGGTTAGGGTTAGTTGTTGTTTTTTTATTTTTGTCGAGAAATTTGAGTTTGTTGCGTGTGATACGTGTCCGGGGGATTTTTTGGGGGGTTTTGGGGGTTTGTTAGGGGTTTCCTGTTGTCGGAGGTAGGTAATTGACTAAAAATAGTGTTTTTTTTGGGTTTTTTATGCGTCGAGATCGAGTGTGGTGCGATTCTATTTTCGTCAATTTACGCTCTTATGCATTAGACATGCAGAAAAAGTGCCAAAATGTAAACAAACACTTTTCATTTGTAAATATCGGCTTCTTATATCGCTTCTCATTCACCATCCGAATCGAATTCCGGTTAAAAACACTGGAAAAGTCAGTGCAAAGTCATCAGTTTTTTTATTTCCTCGTTGGGTCGGTCCGTTGATCACCGGGGAATTCATGAAATCGATATGGAAAACAAGAAAAATCGATATTTCAACAGAAAAACACATAAAAATCGATTCATAAATGTAAAATCGAGAAGGAAAATCGTCGATACACGTGGAATTCCCTACAAAACTCGATATCGATACAAAAACCAACAAAAATCGATATTATCATTTAAAAAAAAACCCACACATAAAAATCGATATTGCCAGCTTTTCAACCGAAAAACCAGCAAAAGTCGATTAAAATAACAAAAACCTCGAAATCGAGTGAGAAAATGATCGATATAAGTGCAATTCCCTTAAAACTCGATATCGATACAAAAAAAAAAACAACAAAAACCGATTAAAAAACGTACAAAAATTCGATATTCCCACCAAACAACCTTCAAAAATCTATTAAAAACCTACAAATCCAGTGTGAAAATCATCGATATATTTGCAATTCCCTCAAAACAACTCGATATCGCTACAAATAACCCTCAAAGTCGATTAAAAACCTCAAAATCATGTGAAAATCATCGATACAAGTGCCATTCCCTCAAAACAACAAATCGATTCCAAAAACCATCGATACTCGTGCACCTCCCTCAAAAACCCCGAATTTTCATGACGTCATAGCGCGCCCTCGCGTGTCCAACATCCGAACCACCCAGATCTGAAAACCACATCAACAACACAGGAGGATTCGTTCAGCCACTCACCTGAGCAACCGAGACATCTCACCTGGTTCCATCAAAAACACCCAGACCACAACCTCACCGAACAGGATTACCGTACTCAAAAAACCACAGTGTAATTGGATACAAAAAAAAACAAACCCAAACCCAACCAAAAAAAAAAAAAAAAAACCCAAAAAATTTCCCAAAAAAAGATGAGAATCATCGATTCAATTCGTGCGAGTTTAAACGAGACGACGACGAGTCTCTTACAACCTGCAATCAAAATCACAACGGATACGTCGTAAAAACCTTCGATTTTCACAAAATCCCCGATTACGTAAAGGGGTAAGTGGATTAAAAAGAGAAATAACCCGCATCCGACCCCAAAAAACTCATTTTTCCTCCATTTTCCCGTTGATTTTTCGCTTTTTTGTTCCGTTTTTTGTCGGTAGGGGAGTGGAAACGAGTGATTTTTGGTGTTTTTGTGGGGTTTTTGGTGTTTTGTGTTGATTTTTTGAAATGAAATGTGTTTTGGGGATGTTGTGTGTGCTTTTTGGGTGCAAGTGTGTTCCACTTTAAGGATTTATGTACGCGCGCGCGGGGCAGCGCATTGATTGGTTTGTGCGAGTCGAAACGTTTTCAAAGATGGCCGCGCAACGGGCAAATCGAATCGGATCGTGTAAATAGTAAAAGGAGAGACACTTACCTTGCGTAGACGAACAAACTTCCCTCGATTTCCGTTTTTTCCTGAAAAGTTATACAAAAATCAGTCAAATTTTGCGTTAAATTCGCGTAAAAACACAAAATGGCGTCGAATTTCGCGTCAAAAATACAAAAATCCGTCGATAATTCGCGTAAAAACATTAAACTAATGTATTTTTCGAGTTTTACGGTCATAAATCAATCTATTAAAAGCCTTAAAATAGAAAGTTATCATACCTGATACACAAAACAAACAAATCATGCCTTAAATAGGCCTATTTTTCATTTTTTAAAAAAAACAAAAAAAATAAATTAAAAATAAAAAACAGGTTCAATGTAATCCAAAATGCGAGGGAAAAGTGCCAAATTTTCCCCTAACGCCCCCCGGACCCCCAAAATGACGAAAAGATACTTTAATTCCCAAAATTCATCATTCCTCATCCCAAACTGTCATGGCAGCCCAGATCCCAGCCTCCTTCCGTCAAAAATCGCAATTATTCCCCCAAAACACGACAAAACTCGCATTTTCCCCTTAATTCCGGATCCGGAACCGGAACTAAACCCTTTTTCCTGTCATCACACATCCCCAAAACCCCTAATTTTAGATTATGCGTGTAAAATTGGCTCTATGAGTATTTATAGACAAGTCTGAATCTTCCTTGTAATTTTCTCCCTCAATTTCCCGGAGCATGGCGCCATCTAGTGACGGAATTCCCAACCACTATATATTACTTTCCCGCATAAAAAACCGCCTAAAATTTTTGACAGTCAATTAAACATTGAATAAATATTAAATTCGTGTTTAAACACTCGTTAATTTGTTAATTTCGTGTATTTCTTGGCGGGAAAATGTCGGTTAATGTCCAGCCGAAAGGGAAAAATTTCTTTGTGACGTAAATTTGGTGTTTTTTAATTCGTTTTGCGTCAACTCACCCATTCGTTGGTCGTCCCGTTGAATTCGTACAATGCCACTTGACTGGCCGTAGATACGATAGACGTAATGTAAGGATCTATGCGTTGTAAAGCTGCTAAATTCATTCTCTTTTCACCCGAGTCCGCCATTATGGATATTGACGAAACAAATGCAGCGCCGCACTCGACTTGACCTCGACCGGTCGCGAAAACCAAAGTGAATGAAATGGAGGAAAAAGTCGAATTAATGTGTCGGAATTTAATGAATTTGATAGATAACGTAGCAATTTTGATTTCATTTACACGTGAATCAACCTATGGAAACGATGCAGAAATAACTCCGCAGAAACTGATAAAAAAAGAATTAAAATAAAATAAATTGAGGAAAATTAAAAAATTTTTAATTAAAATTCATTGAAAAATATAAAATAATTTTTCACATAAATAAAAAAAAATAATAAAAATTTTTATTTTCACTAAATTTCAACCAATCACGAAACACCCGGTTCGTTTTTCATCGAAAACATCAAAAAAACACACGAAATCGATGCAAATCACCACCAGATTTCGATTTAATCAACACAAACAAATAAAAAAAACAATTCCGTACGCATTACGTACAAAAACCCCCAAGAAAATAAACAAACCTCCAAACCCGGACCAAAACCGCATCTATAAACCCACCCGACCGGTCGAAAAACGTCACAAATTGTGATAACTGTCATTAAAACCTGATAAAAGCTGGAATAAAACCAGGAACGGACTCAACACAAACCCGAAATTGATGAGTTCGGTCGCCAGATGGCTCGACTCGTTAGCGTTAGTGCAAGAGGGCTTGTGTTATCCTGTTTCGGAGACCATGCAAAAACTACAGATGGTGAGGATGATGATGATGGTGCGGAGAAAATACCTTAGAAAATCCTAAACGAATCGAAACGAAGCCGAAACGAAGGCTGCTCAAAAACTAAGAAAAAAAAAATGTCCAATTCACATCTCACTGCGCCTTCCGTTGCAGGTAAACACGAGAGAAATCTCATTTTATTATTTCACTCTTTTTGCCTGCAAAAATGGGGTTGGGAAAGTGGGAAATAAAAAAAAAAATCAAGTTTTGTGTTTGGGAGAAATTTTTGGGGGAAAATTGGGAGTTGGAAGTTGGAATTGGGTTTTTTTTGGGGGTTTTGTGTTTGGGTTTGGGTTGGGTGGATGAATAAATGATGTGAGGGTTAATCGGTAATGAAATATTTAATGGTTGGTGGTTAATAAGTGAATGGTGAGATTAGTTAGGGAGAATTGTGGGGTAGGGTGTATGGAAAATGTGGTTTGGTTTGTTTATGTTGAGGGATTGCGTGAGGAGGGGAAAACGGAAAAAATTGGGTTTGGGGTGTTGGTTTTGGGAGGCGATACGATATTTTTATCGAGTTTTTGGGGGTTGGTGAGTCGATTTTTTTGGGTTGTTTTCTTTTAAGTATACTTCCGGTTTTTTTTTGGCGGGGGAAATGGGAAAATATCGTGTTTTTGTTTTTGGAGTGTTGGGAGACGATACGATATTTTTATCGATATTTTTCGAGTGGAGAATTGTTTTTTGTTTTTCTGTATTTTTTGGGTTTTGTGAGGGTACTTCCGATTTTTAATGTTAAAAATGTGGAAAAAAATATCGGGTTTGGGGTGTTGGGAGGCGATACGACATTTTTATCGAGTTTTGGGGGTTGGAGAGTCGATTTTTTGGGTTTTTTTGGGTTTTTTTAAAGTGTACTTCAAGCTTGTTTGGCGGGAAAATGGGGAAGATAGAAAATATCGGGTTTAGGAGTGTTGGGAGGCGATAAGATATTTTTATCGATTTTTTTCGAGTGGAGAATTGTTTTTATTTTTTTTTATTTTTTTGGGTTTTGTAAGGGTACTTCCGGTTTTTATTCTAAAAAATCTGGAAAAAATATCGTGTTTGGGGTGTTGGGAGGCGATACGATATTTTTATCGATTTTTTTGAGTTGGTGAATCAATTTTTTGGTTATTTTTTGGGTGTTCTGTGGGTATTTTTGTGTTTTTTAGGAGTATTGGGTTGTGAAAATCGATTTTTTTAAATTTTATTCGATATTTTATATCGAGTGATGTGAAATTCCGTTGGTTTTACAGAGTGAGGAATTATTTTTATTATTGCGTCTAAAAATAAACCGGGTTAAACCATATCTGAAATATCTTTGCCTTAACATCACCCACAAGTCGCAAAGTTTTGCATTCTTTTAAAGTAGTCGATAGTTTCTGTAGCGTATCGATTTTTTTTATTTTTGGTGTTGGAAATTTTATCAGAAAAATTTTGTTTTTAAAGTTTGAAATTGTGTGTTTTGCTGGGAAATGTGTGATGAGAGATGGGGCAGCAAACAACACGTGTAAACAGGGAAAGCCCAACCAAACCAACCAACATGTGACGCCATTTTGGATGTAAATCAAAACTTTTTTTTGGAGAAATTTTTTTCAATGGAAAAATGGAAAATGGAAAGTATTTGGAATTTATGGCCAAAATTGGTAGCCATTTTGAATTTTTGAAATTTTTGGAATTTTTATCAGCATTATGGAAATTTTTCATTTTCAAAATAATTTCTAAATTTTCCAAAATGTTTCAAAATTTCCATTTGGATATTTGGAAATTTGGAAAATATCCAAAATGGAAAGTTGTGGAAAAATTTTCCTAAGTGTGGCAAATCAAAATGGCTGATTTTCTGGAAAAATGTTTTTTTCATACAAATGGTAGCCATTTTGAATATTTGTTGAAAAATGTAAAAAAAAAATCAAAAGTGGAATTTTCCAAAATGGAAATTTCAAAATGGTTGAAATTTATGGAGAAAAAAAATTTTCAACTGAAAAATTCAAAATGGCTGACGTTAAAATTTTTTTTTTTTTAAAAATGGCAGTTATTTTGAATTTTTCTCCAAAATGGAATTGGAAAATGAAAATTGAAGGAAGAAAAATTTCCTAAAAGTAAAAAATTGTGAAAAATTCAAAATGGCTGATACTTTGAAAATTTTTCCTTAAAAAAAAAAAAATAAATAAATAAAAATCAGCCATTTTGAATTTTTGGGAAAAACAATGGCAGCCATTTTGGAAATATTTATTTACAAAATGACAGTAGTTTTGGAAATTTGGAAAATATCCATCATAAAAATTGAAAAGTGCACAAAAAAATTTCCAAACTTAAAAAAATCAAAATGGCTGATTTTTTTTTTTTCAAAAATAAAAAATGTCAGCCATTTTGAACTTTCTCCAAAATAGTATTGGAAAATGAAAAAAAATTGAAAGAAAATTTCCAAAAATTGAAAACTTGTGATAAAAAATTCAAAATGGCCGACACATTTTTCTCATGAAAAATCAGCCATTTTGAATTTTTTAACAAAATGTCAGCCATTTTAAATTTTCCATTTTTCCATGTAAAAATATATTTTTCGCATGAAAAATCATCCATTTTGAATTTTCCCTGTAAAAATTCTTCTTCGCATCTAAAATCATCCATTTTGAATTTTCTATGTAAAAATTCTTTTTCTCATGAAAAATCAGCCATTTTGAATTTTTTTTAAAAAAAAGTCAGCCTTTTTGAACTTTTTCCCAAAATTTAAAGAAAAAAACATTTCCAAACACCAAAAAATTATGATAAAAAATTCAAAATGGCTGACAATTTTGAAAAATTCTTCCCAAAAAAAAACAAAATCAGCCATTTTGAATTTTCCATTTTACCATTTAAAAATATATTTTTCCCATAAAAACTCACCCATTTTGAATTTTCCACTTTGAATTTTCCATCATCCATCCTTTATTTAATCCCCCACTCACCAAAACATCCAACAATATTTACACAACCATTAATTAAAACCAAAAACTCGTGAAAACCCAATTAAATCCTTCATAAAGAAAAAAAACACACGTCAGCGACACCTGGGGTGCGTTTGTTTGTGTAAATATGATTATCAGAACTCACATTCAGCCATATCTCGAGGATTTTGTCCTTCAAACGCGTCTCTTTTAGCTGGAACTACGCCATGACCTCACTCGTAGTCATGACAACGCATCCGTCCACCATTACAACTCACCAACAATTTTACAAACATTACCCATAATTCCTTTCTTACAAATTAACAAAATAATGATCAATTTCTTAAGAAAAATCCACCATTTTGGATTTAAAATCACTTCCAAGAAAATCCACCATTATATCACCATGGAAATATTTATTTATATTCTGGGAAAGTGGGAAAGTGCATTATGGGAAATAACATGGACTGTATTTTTGCTTCCCAGAGGGAGTTATTTACAAAATAGGATCAGTCCAGGGATTTTGTGTGACGTCAATAGACTTCTGGGAGTGTTATGGTGTATGTATGAGCTTATCGTGTCGAAATCTACAAAATGTCTTTATTCAGATTAATAGATTTAAAGATTGACGAATCGAAAGACCTACCGTATGGGGATGAATTACGTAATTCCTTGCAACGTTGATATAGTTTGCGCAAATTGCGTTTTACTCAATTTTGCCATGCAATGCAAATTTGTTACATAAAATTCGGAAAAAAGATACGTTTCGTGGTCGCAACATGCAAAAAAAGGTGTTTTGCGGTAGCTACCAAACAATACGAAAGTTGTGAGCATGCGCGCTTCAGGCAACCACAATGGAGGACCGTTTGACCAGATCTAACAAGGGGATGGCCAGTTTAGAACAATATTACTTTATTTCAAATTGTTTTCTTAAAATAAAACTGAATTTTTGATAAAAACATACCGTATGATCCCAATCCATTGTTATTTACAATCAAACATTGCACTATTTTTTAACTGAATTACTTGCACCTATGCACGAGCGTAGTGATTTACAGACCTGGGAGATCTTCCGGCTTTGATCCGGCTTGGAAATTTAGATTTGCGTTTTGTTTTGGCGCCATCTCTCAGCACGCAAACGAAAAATTTCAAAGTATAATTGCTGAAAATTTTTATAAATTCTTTTTTGTATTTGCGTTTTCTTACGAAATGCACGAACAGTTCTAATGAGCAACGTCCAACTTTACTGACACCTTGCTAAACACTCATTAAAATCAAAAAGATCGATAAGCTACGCTTTTGCGGTCCACATCCACATCCGTACTGGAAATCGTGATCATGCCTGCTTTTGCCCATTTGCTCTATGTACGCAATGCGAGGTTTCTGTCTTCGCTGAGCTTACTTTAGGACACCTGCGTTACCATTTGACAGATGTACCGCCCCAGTCAAACTCCCCGTCTGACATTGTCTTCGGAGCGGGTTGTCCGGAATTCACCGCCTGCAAATTCCCTCGAGTCCTGCTTGACGCGGGCCCAAAGAATTGACATATCGTGTTCAAATAATTTTGCTTGTTGTACAGTTCTAAGACATTTCAAACTGTTCTGGACCAACAAAAACTTTCCGACTATTGTAATCTAAAACATAACGAGCACGGCTCAAAAATGTATCGTTATTAAAAATCTGTGATCAATTGCAATGATTTGGTCTTGTGCCATAGGCTACTGCTGTTTGGCGTAAATGTACACCTCGTTGGCTAAAACTGTTTTACGATGAATGAATTTTGATGACGTAAGTTACTGTATGAATCGTTAATAGTTGTTTATGTCGTAAAAACAGTTTTTAGCTCATGAGGGGTACATCTACAGTCAGTGTCAAAGCTATCTACAGTATGCAGTAGGTGAGTTTAAAAACTAATTTAAACATGTGTATTTCTGTTTACACCTGTGCAAGGTTTAGGCACGCAAAAATTAGCCCGCGCGAAAAGGTAATATCTCGCACTCTTGCACGAGCCCATTGATACCGCCTGGCTTGGGTATCAGTGAACAGTAATGAGTTTCGAACGGCATTGAAAGTGTTCTGACGGGCGAAATGTTTTAATTTTAATAATTTGACAAACTGAGTTTGGTTATCAAGATTGACATGGAAGTGGCTAGAAAAGAGAAGTGCAAAAGTTAGGTGTCTAAAATTGACAGGTTTATAGTATATTCTTCCATTTTGCTCGGGCCTAAGACACAGTGATTCCAGGGGAAAATAGTCTGCAGACTTTCTGTAGAAAATGAGGGAATTGAAGTGAATTAAAAGGGCATTGGTCACTTTTTGAAGTTATTTTGCATGCACATAATCTGCAGATTGGCCTTGGAGCTGCAGTCTTGCAGATTATCTGCAGAATAACTTCAAAATGTGACCAATTCCTTTCAATTCCCTCATTTTCTGCAGATTGTCTGCAGATATTTTCTCCACAAAATCCATAGACTTTTTTCCCTGGGGGGCAAAAAAGTTTTAATGTAAGATTTCAACCTGTTAACTTTAGTTAATCAAAAATCCCATTACACCATTGAATTCCTCATTAAATTTAGTACAAGGGTCTACAGTAACATACAAAACAATTTATTTTACAAGTTAGAGGAAAATGAAAATTCATAGCACAATTTTCATCTCAGAAAATCATCCATACCAGTTTTTTGTGTGAGATAATGTAGATAGGTATTTCACATTTAGTCACTTGGGAGAACCTATTCTCAGTAGGTGAGTTCATAAAGTATTTTAAACATAAACACTCTTATTTACACACATTTTAAAAATATGTATAATAGTTCTATGTTGGCTTTTCATGTACAATGAGTAAATTAATTTTATTACACACATCCAAAATGGCTGAAAGGCCTGAAACTATCCTTAAAGCTAAAGTAA
>JAQFZO010000908.1:0-19451 GCA_034695885.1 Geophilus flavus | reverse complement strand
AAACCAAAAACTTATCACGTTCTCACTGGAAATCCAAGAGACTAAAAAAATTATTAGACATTTCATTTAGTGGCTAAATAGAGTCTAGATTTTGTACACTTTATGGCATAAATGACTAAAATTGGTTAGATGTCTATTTTATACTCTAGAAATCCAAAAGCATTTATGCATTTAAAGTGACTAAAAAGTTATAGTTATAGCCATTTTCTACTCATTTAACAAGTAAGTGAGGCTAAATAAATAGTGACTAAAATATAAATCTATGGCTGCGTTCAATCGTAGAAATGGAAGTATTTTTGTCACAATTTCTCTCGATACACGTATTAAAGTTAGAATATGGAAGTAGTAGCATCAGAAGTGAGAGAATTCACTTCTATTCCTAAGATTGAACATGCCTATTGAATTCTAAGTTTAATTTTCCTACGTGAAGTTTAAACTTAGTTCCACTTAAACGACTAGAAAACGGCTACAGCTTTTAGTCACATTCAATTAAATTAAATATATACAATTTAGGCTTTTGGATTTCCAGTGTTAAAGCAGTGATTTTCATTTTCTCCTCTCCCAAACCGAACGTCGCTATTATAAACATATCACTCACGTCCTTTTAAATATCGTGTAAACACTAGCCGTCAATTGGATAACAATTTTGCTCGACATTTTGCATCATTCAAACCCATAAAGCGTATCACGGTTACATTTTAACGGTTTGTATAAATTTTATCTTTTTGTTTACGACATTAATATTGTATGTCAACTTGACGTTAATTACATCTGTCTCGTCTTTATACGTATGAATTACGTCAGTTGTTTACAATTATGTTGTCATTAGACCTGTAATTAAGTTTAAAATTTTAATACATCTTATTACTTGTCTATCTGTATTCTGAACTGAAACAAATCCGGTAAATTAAAACCTGCAATATCACACGATAAACATTTCACAGACTATATCACGCTCGAGTCCAAAATTAATTAAAAAACATAAAAATTAAAAAAAAATTATATTACCTAGTTTTTTAATTAAAAACTACCCTTAAAGACCTTATTCGAGTTTCATTTTTTAATTATAAGTGGATTAAGTATGTATGTACTTACTTTTAGGACACACTCGACAACAGTAAAGTGAACAACTTAAATCATGATTTCATTGCAGAGCGTCGAGGACAGCGAAGTAATAATATGGTTGCAAAACGTTCCTGGCACCGTGTTAGTAAATAACCAGGCACTTAAACAGTTGAACAGCTGCAAGCCAGTGCTAAGAACCAGCCATTACTTGGGTCAGAAAATATTGATGAAAACAACACATCATCATCACACGCTCTCCAACAGATAGATTTGTGTCAAGTTCACTCCAGATGATATTTCAACCGGTTACACAACTGGGTGATTAAGTTCACTTATCACTTGACGACTTCACAACTTCACAAGTTGTAAAGTGATATTTAAATAAAGGGATAACGAAAAGAAAGAAAAAATAAAGAGTGAATTTGGACGTTTGGCTCGCGTGGATTGAAAACGAAGCGAAGTAAACATTTCGACCGATGGCACAAATTTACGATAATGGGGAAATTTAACTTTTGACTGCGTCAATTATCAATTTAATCATTTGGCATTGTGCATCGGCACTTTTCACCGCGCGGCGAGGCAATACATCATTCGTAGATTGCATGTAGTAAAATGTAGTATATATATAAGGGGGGCGCGTATTAGTAAAGATAATTTAATGCCATCAACTCGTTATCGTTATCATCGTTTCAACTTGTTTTCACCAAGATTCATTAACGAGACAAACGAAAACATTGGCTTTAAAAGCATCTCGTCGAGCGGGTTGGCGAATGCTTCATTTAATTTATTTGCCCACAAATGACCTGGTCTGATGAGAACCTGTACACCCTTTTCCACTTCTATGCACAGTGTGAAAATTCTTCGGATACCTCTCAAACAAAATTACATCCCATCTTACACGACCGCTGTTTACTCATCTTGCTTTATTAAACCCTAAAACTCCCCCCTACTATACGAGGGTCTATAATTTTTGAATGGT
This sequence comes from Geophilus flavus, assembly GCA_034695885.1. NCBI lineage: Eukaryota > Metazoa > Arthropoda > Chilopoda > Geophilomorpha > Geophilidae > Geophilus > Geophilus flavus. The sequence continues at coordinate 17,407 of JAQFZO010000908.1, read as the reverse complement.
TCCTCCTTTTTATCCCTCCTCGTTTTAGCCTAACATGCGAGAGAGGACATTGTACGACTTCATTATCACTGCTCTCTGCAGTGCCCTTTCATCCTGACCTAAGTTAGTGCTGTATGGCTTTGTTCTCCTATATACGCAACACGAGGACTCCAGGCGAAATTCTCCATTTCCTTCCTCCAGAAGGCTAAACCAGATGATGCTGTGGCCTGTGTAACGGCCATTTATTTTCATTTCATAGCGAGAGATGCGTGGAAATAAAAGACCTTGTCACTTCGTCTCCAAGATTGGACACATGGTAGTAATCAACTTGACACTTGTGTTCAGGTGCGGCATATAGCAGCACAACGTGAATTTTTCTAAATGACTTATACGTCTTTACTCCACTGAAAAATTTATGTGTGTGTCTCTACCTTCTTCCTTTCGTTGTAATTTATGCCATACCAAGAATTTCTTTTCCATCTTATTTTTTTTTCTTCTTCTGCAGTCAAGTTTTAATCAATATTTCAGTGATAGTCTAAGGTAAATGTGCTGGAGAAAATTGATTCTATTTCCTTGAAGATGTTGAAAACACTTTAAACTCAATTTAGTCAACTGCACAACAATAAAAGAAATCAAAAAAAAAATTGAACCTCCATAACTTTTTTAAAATGAGTTTTAGTTTTCGAATTGATGCTTAAAAAGGAGGGAATGTTTTTTTTTTTTTTGTTTATACAAGTATACCATTAGAAAATTTAATTATTTTTCTATGGTCCTTTTCTGAGTGAGCAGTATTTTTTTTGTGCGTCATCAACTTTGGCATTTGGGAAATTCATAGTCGGCAAGTACATTCGAATGTAATCACATCACATATTCAATGGTATTTTTAAATGACAATGAAGCTGTTTGTAAAATATTTGAACCGACCTGGAAAACTAATGAAGATTAATAGGCCTACACCGTCGACTTAATCCAATTTTCTCGCTTGCTACCAGCTGTGCGCAGCTCCAAAAATCTAATTTCCACTCTTCAGCTTTACTGCTATGCAATTTTATACAAGTTAATATCGAGTGCAATGAAGCACAATACACATTACATCATAGATCAAAGGTAAAATAAATAAACATCAAATCCAAATTGCTCTAGGGACTAGTTTAAAGTAAACACGTTTAACTTTATTTGTCTGACGCGACTACATTCAATTGTTTCCCCGACTCGGGTGAAATTAGCGTCAACTGATGATGTAAAATTAGTTTGAGTTTCGTGTTTGAGTTGCACCGAGGTACAAAACAAAGAAACTAACTCACTCAATCTTTTTGTTTATCGACCCAAACTCGGTAAATATGCATAATTATTGTAAACAAGTCGTTAAGAAAAATCATTGTTCTCTCACGAGAATTTTTAGAAACGAGAAATCAAAGTTATTTGCTTTTAATGATGGAATATATTACTGCTTTTGGCGACATTTCAATCTAATTAGTTCCTTCCCTTTTCACGATTCGCCATAACTAAGTCAAATTCAGATCCAAAAGGAAAAAAAGGATTTTATTATCACACGTAACCACTATCCCAAGGGATTGTGCTGCGATGAGAATAGAGGCTACAAATCTTCACTCAATTAAGACTGGTTCAATCTTAACTCGTTTAAAGCTTGTTCAATTAAAGCCCCGTACCAACAGGGCCATTGCCAAGCGTGGATTGCCGTCTATTTAACCCAAAGAGCCGAGTTACATTTCTATGAAAATGCAACTGCTGCATTTTTAAGTGTTACTTTTCCCTTTTATGCTGCATAACTTAGCGCAAGTATTCATGAAAAGTGCAAACAAAGTTTGGATTTCTTTTGTTTTTAACTGTCGTGACTGTATTTTCTACTTTTACGAGAATTTAATTTTTACTTGTTTTGTTTTTATTCATTGCCGCATGAAAAAGAATCTCGGGGTTATATCAAGAGTCGTTTGTTCGCATTTTCCTACTTGTCAAGCAATCATAGCCATGACATTTATCATTTGATATTTCTTTTTTTCAATGGGAAATCGTGTTATCAAATACGCATTGCGATGCAGTCAAGTATGACCGGTTGCAGTACAAGCCATAAATATGAATACATTTGATGTATTTGGTTAAAAAGGGAATAATAAAATAAAAAAAAAGAAACTGAGACATAAACACGATTGGATGTGATGTGTCTTGGGAATGCAATGAGATGTGCAAGAGTGTATGTTAGGAATTATACTAAAAAAATATCTATAAAATCAATGAAAATTTTTCTTCGCTTCAAATCGTATGGTTCAAGATGCAAGCTGACACAAATTTAATGAAGCATCAAGAATTCTTTGTGCTCTTAAACTGGAAAAATGAGATTTGAATAGGAAAAGTATGAAAATCATTCAAAAACCTTCGTGAAATGGGCGAACGTCCAGGACCGAAACTAAACATAAATTTACATTTGGAATAAATAGAATTTTATAATATAATAAAAGGGGAAAATAGAGAAAACCTTAGCAATAACAACAGTAATAATAAAAAAGAATTTCCATGGATAAGTGCATTTTAATCCAGTTATCTTTATTTCTTTCTTAAAAACCAAGAAATGGCCGAATTTGCTGTAATTACAAAACCCATAATATAGTTTTGTTTAAGCAACTCTCTGTGCCTTGAATTTTAAATATAAATTTCACTTCTAAAAATATATACAGAAATAAAGAATGCAGGAAAACCTAAAATATAAAAACAAACACTAACCTTTTATGCTTTATTACTGCAGTGAACGTGGTATTTATGTGATACAATAAGTAGGTGTGGTTCAGTTTTGACCAAGTGCCAGAACCACTCAACCACACCTTCTTTTGCTAAGTGAATAAGAACCTTTAAAAAAATTTGTCAATATACAAGATCAATCAATCAATAAGAAATGATGTAACAAAAATAAAAGAACAAAAGCATCAGTAAAGTGAAAGTGAAACCTATATTTTTCTTGCAGCCATTCAAAACATTAAGAAAAGAAAAAAACTCATTTTTTTCAACTCTCTTAGACCGTTTTTTCTAACATTTGACTGTTTGGACAAATTCAAGTCAATTATCCGGAGAGAAAAACAACAAAAGTAAAAAAAACAACGAGGAAAAAAAAAGATATTAAAGTGGTAAGCCAAGCACAAAGCAGGTTTGATTGAGAAATTCCAATAGAAATAATACACTCGTTACAATTATAGCACATAACACAGCAATAAAACATTTTATTTGTCGCAAAGTTTTATATTGTTTTCGTTTTACACGCGTGACAAAAGATTGCTCATTTATTTTATTGTTTCCAAGACGAATAAACTAAAATGTGTACAGTATTCTGGCTTGTTCAACATCCAACCTCATTATCTTTAAAGACTGGCTTACAGCGTGTAGTTTATGCAAATAATTTATGCTACACTGCTCACAAATAAAGTGCGAATTCTATATAATCTTTGTCCAAAGGTGGGAAAAGTACCGAGTTGGCTGGCGACTGGCATGAATGATGAAATTATCGCCCACAAACTATATTCTAATTTTTTTTCCCGGGGATTTGGATCATAAAATTATAAAAAGTAAAAAAATATAAATAAAAAGGAAGGGATAAACGGCTTCTCGCACGGCTACTCAGCTGGAACCAATAAGGAGAAAGAGAAATTGCTCAACTTTAGGCCTAACGCACTTTCCCGCCACTTGCATTTGTAATGTAACAATAAATTTCTCTCTGGGGGTTACGAGAGCAGCAGCAGCAGCTAGAATTCAAACGTTCTTTGCACACCTAGCTCTTCGATACACCTCACCGTACTATACCCAAGATTAGCAATCATTAAACGCACTCCAATTGAGCATTCAAAAAATAGAAAAGGGGAATAAAGGAACGGAAAAAAATTTGAAAAAAATAAAAAAAACTTTTTACCTCAGATATAAAGAAAGGTTTAGTTTCTGTAACTCCTGTAAATGCCTAAGCAAAGACAATAAGATAATTTCCCTTGTGTGTATTTTCTTTATTTGAATCTAGCAAATAATTTTATTGCTTGGAAAAGTTTTTTTTGGTTGGTTGTTGTTTTTGATAAAAATAGAGTTTTTCCATTTGCTTATTGTGTGCGAAGCAATCACGCTTTTAACTTATCAGGCATGGAACAACAAAGTGAGATGATGTTTGTTTATGCATTGACGTTTCTGAGTGTATGAAAAGCCGGTTTTTTTTGGCACGTTTTCTCCGAAAAACTTGTTTTGAAAAGTTGATAAATTTTAAATGTACCGTAAAAAAGTAAAAAATAGTAAAAAAAACTTTATGATAAACAAAATCCTCTGCTTTAATGAAGTCGAATTTCTATGGTTTGACTGTTTGTTGCTTATTGCTAAGAGCTAAGCAGAAATTAATTTCTCGAGTGAATGTAAATGACGGAATGATGAAACGAAATTTTTAAATAATCTCATCAGTATTCTTTCAATTTATTTTACACACCCTTACTATTCTGACTTTCTTTTTTGTCTCGCAATCAACGCAAAGGACCGCACCCCGATTTTCCTACGCTGAACCCGCTCAAGCACATTTACTGTTTTTGTTTGTATATGTATATATACTGTGTAGATTTGCTATCTTACGAGTTACAGGCACATTTTTTCCTCCGCTTCTATCTTTCCTGCCATTTACATTTTCTATCCAAGCCTATCTTACACACGCAGCCTTACAGAGAGATAAAACCAAAAACTTCTCGACTCGCTTTAGCAGAACTCACGGCCATCCGCACTATAAACCTAGTATGAAAAAACTAAATGTTTAAATACCGTCGTAAAAAAATGATTAGGGGCAATCATTGCACAAGAACACGTATATTGACATATGTAACTCAAATAATGTTAAGTATTAAGTGTTTAAAGTACGTTGTAAAGTATAATAATTTTAGATCCTGACTCGCTTGACGCCATCCTTTTCTATTGGGGAAAAAATTCAGTAAGTGACCTCGAGAATGGCATTATTCTTTCATTTCGCTCCAAAAGATTAATTGCAACAAGCTGACAAGTATATTTTTGACATTTTTCAACTCGAAACTGCAGAAAAAGCAATAAAAAATAGAGAAAATAAAATAAAAATAAATAAAAACAGTCGTATATATCTATTTTTACGTTGACTGACCTTTACCTTTACAACGTGCTTTGACACGACACTAAAAAGATTTTAACGTTCGTGTGTGAGAAAGTGAGGCGGCTATTCATGCCTTAATTTACTTTAATCCGACAATTTACATTCTAAACATGCATTGTTTTCATAAGAACAAATTGACACCTGGTTATTGGACCGTGTGTCTGAATTAGGTGGATTTAAACGAGCTGTTGATGCGCACTTTGCCTTTAATTCTATTCAGATTAGACAATAATGGACTAATCCCTAGCCACAAACTTATCGTTGCACGCTCTATTAGCATATAAATTATTATCAATAAGCTAATTACCTCAAAATTACACTTTAAAAGACGCTATTTTTGAAATGAAAAATTATAAAAGATAAAAATTATGGCGCTTTTATTCAGATAAAGCAGAAAGAGCAAAGTAATGAAATTTAAATTAAAGTTAAGTTTTATTCTCTACGTTGTTATTCTTTATTTGCTCGACAAAAAAGGGAGAAAAATCAATGCAAATCTTTTGTGTTACCAAGTTTTTCACTGCGGCTGAGTTGACATTTTCTTCTTTAGCGTATATTAATGACGAAAATTTGCAGCTACGGCTAAATAAAACATAGGATGAAGTTTTTGGAAGAGAAGAGAAAGCTTGTTAAGAAAGCTCTTTTCTTTTTTTGTATACATTCTTCCACTTCTTTGCACCAAAATGGGCAGCACTTATGACCTCCCTAAATAATTAAATTCAGTTTAAAAATAAATTTCAAATATTTATACCTTTTTCTTGGAAAAAATAATATATTATTATTACCACTTTAATATTCCACTCTGAAACTTTATGATGGGAAATTACAAGGCTAAGGCATTACATTGAATTTGTAGTTGCAGTGAAAGCCTCAGAAAGGGTCAGTGCAGATTGACATTGACGTTTTACACCTTTCAAACTTCTGAAAGGAAAGGAGGATTTGAATAAAAAAACTATTCCTAAAAATAAAAAACTTACATTTTTTTTTCTTTCACCCTCACTTTAGTTCAATAATGCACAAAAAAGAAATAAAAGAAATAAAAATGTTTTCATGTTATTTTTAAACCTAAAGAAAATTCAAATCAAAACGGTTTGGGTTGAGAATATCAAATTTTAGTATTTATAAAAAAATACCAAAAAAATTTATTATTATTACATGTCACTAATATTTAATTTTAACACATTAACGGTTACTTTTAATAATTTTTCTCATCTTTTATCCTCAATATTTGTTTCAAGATTTCCAAACTAGTGAACGTTTGTCGATATGATTTATAATTAAAGTGCAAGCCCAATTGATCATGAGCATTCTGACTCGTATCGGTATGAATTTCAAAAGGGTAAAGACGTATTTCTCAATGCCGTATTTGTGCATGAAAATCAAAAAGCTTAATCCGTTGGTCGCCATAAATCGGGTGAATTTTGGTACGTGGTAGAAATCACAAAATCGGTTGGGTCTCGGCAGAAACATCATTCACGCGGTTTCAGATATCAGACTCCCGCATTTGTTGTCGTCATCGATGATGTGTCACGGTAAGAGTCACAGTCACAGTCACTCGCATCCAATTCTCTTCGTCTCCAAAATCAGACGGTCATTTAAAACACGTGTCTTCCTGTCGTAAACACACCGGTATAAACTTACACTGGATGTGCAAGCTCCGTTTTCACCATGACCTTTTCAGACTTCTACCGTTTCATCATTTGTCCGCTCTGAATACTCGCATTTGAACGTGAACCGACTTTTGAACTCATTGCTGCATCAAATTATTACCTAATTCTATTTGGAACTTTCGACATTAAAAGTATTTTCATTATTCGAAACGACTGAAATTTCAGTGACATCCGCAAATTTTAATTTAGGCCTGAAAACTAAACAATTATTATGAAATAATAGAAGAAGCATCTCATGCGCTGTCATTTTTAACAATTCTCTTCCCCCTTACGTGCCACACCGTCTTTAAATAGTGCAATTATAAACAAAATGCGCCGTCGAGTAATGATAACCCACACAACAAAAAGCACTCGTACTTTTTTTTTATTCCAGTAAACCAAACTAAATGCAGTCATATTTCTACAATTACCTCGTCGTTTCGAGATAAAACATTTTTACGTCTTCCTTACTTTAAAAAAATTAATAAAAGGTATAAAACGAATGGTGAATTGTACGAGCAATTTAAATTTACTTTAAGTAAATTGAAATTTTAACCCTAGCCACCTCAAACACGATGGAAAAATGTTTGTTTTCTATTGTTATCTGCCAGCTGCCACTGCCAAAATGCAAACCGTGCAGTCTTAAGTTGGCATAATAAAAGGAAACCATTGCTTAAAAATGTTGACTGCAGATGGGGCGCTTAGTGGTGTTGCAGGGCAACCAGCAATAAAAGCAATCCTGGTTTTAAAGCCATTTCTTCCGGAAATGCTACATCCTCCACAATAATAAGATCAGCAATGTTGGGTTGGGATACCTCGAAGAGAGCATAAGCCCTGCAGGAAAGTTCAGGGGGAATGCAGCGTGGTTGGAATTTCTTCTCACTTCGAGTACAAGTATATCGAGTGTTTTGTTTTTATACTTTTATTAGTTTTATAATATGACTCGGAAAACACGAGTTATTTGCATTGAAAGTCGACATAAATTTAATTACTCTTTCACATTTCCATTTATTGCGTCTAAATGCAATTCACCTTTTCGAGACCGTTTTTTGCCCGTTGTATCTCTAGACGGTTCCTTCTCGTTACGCTCTTCGCATGCATTGCCTTAACGAGTAAATTGAATTGAATGGGAATAGCGTATATAATGAACAACAGAAGTCAATAAACTTGGACCTAAGACTTTCCATCTTCTTCGGGTGTAGTTTAGTGAACTGATCCTAGTGCATGTTTCAAAATGAGAAGCAATTTGAATCGAAACACTTTTCATTCAGAAACATGCTCTAGGAGCAGGTCCATGACGTCATCTTGAGGTCATTCCTTCGGAGAGGCAACGAGAAAGATATAGTTTGTTACAATGTAAACGTAAACTTTTTCGCTAACGATTTATCACTCGTGCTCGAACACTTTGTCCTCGAGAGTGAAATGATGAAAAAATAAAACTGTCAATATTTTCTACGTTGCGTACAAATGAGAAAAATGATTGATTCAAGATTTTTCAAATTAATGCAACAAATTTCATGTAAATGCTGCAGATATTGTGCGAAGCAAGAGTAATTGCAACTTGTCACTCCACACTTTTATTAATAATTTTAAATTCACAAGATTGTTGCAAAATTAGATACGAACCAATGCTTTCGTGTATAATCTTTCGTTCGAATGACATTTTCTTATTGATTTGCAACTCGCACAGATTACCTTGTCACATTGCTTTATTTCTGCACAAATTCCATTTCTATAAATAGTTACATTGGCAAAGCTAATTAATCACATATCAGTGTTTTTTTTCTTTCAAAATCCAAGTTTAAATTTTACCGTCGTGTCATTATGCTCGGGTCAAAGCTTCCCCGCATTGCCCTTCGGCTTTGCTCACAAGCTTAGACAATTATTTGATTTGAAAATTCAAACCACGAAAAGATAAAAGAATGAATTAAAGATTTGGAATTTTGCTTTGCAAATTGAAATATTCTGCATAAATGCCAAAGTTTATCTTCCCTAAAATGACACTCGAGATTTTTTTTCCATTCCCCCTTGATGCTTCGAAAAGCTCTCGTGGGATGTTGGTTAAATTCGATGATTATTCTCACTATTTGCAGGGTGTTTTTGCACTACTCGAGAAATGATTGAGTGCCACCTTATTAATTCCTAAAAATAAACATTTCGTATACCTTTTCGAGATCGATACATGTTTCTTTAATTAAAACGTTCATCAGTTTTACTCTAATAAAAGCAGAAACCATCAATTACAGTTTGGAAGCCGCAGAAAAAATGAATAGAAATTGCTGGCAGATTCGATTGATAAGCAAATTTGCGATCAATATTCAGAGTAATCCCTCTTTTAAGTCTAAACTTTAAAGCCAAAGACATAAGTTTTCCCGAATAAATTTACACACAAATGGTCTTTGACTTCAATCAATTGATTCTAAGCAAGAGTAATCTGATGAAAAATTCAAACTTATGTGTCTATCCCTTTGATGGGAGTGAAAAAACGCGGTAATAGTGCGTGACGCACATCCATTGTGGTGAAGCTAAAATCTTATCTACAGATTTCACACTTCTCCCAAAAGACCATTTGGGTGACCAGCAAACTGTGACCTCAGACATTCCTACGGCAAAAAGAAATGTCCCCCGCCAGAAAAAATGTCCGGTCTGGGTCATTTCGTTGCGTGTAAAGCACCGAGTTAAATAGTGGCCTTGTCAACTTCACTTGTTGTTTGCTTGTTTATTAGAATCAATAACGCGTGTGTCACACACATTCCTACTTTTTCAATAATTTTGACCACAGCATGCTCAAGTGGTTTCCTAAACGATGTTTTTTCTTATTTCCTCACAAATCGAGAGGGAGAAAAAGTGAAGTTTCCGCTTCTTTTCTTTACTTTCCTTCCAGATTTTTACAATATAACCTTATAACTTGACTTTTTGTGTTTGAAAAGCCCGAGTAAACATTTCCAAAGTCATCTTTGATAAGAATTTTCCTTATAATAAATTCACTTTTTCCTATAAATTTTTCCCGTAAGATATCGCAGAGGAATGGGGAATAATGTTTTAAGATTGCCAAGGGCTACCGAGGCCGTCCGACCTGTCGCAGGACCGAAATTGAACACATTCCAAGAGGAATAGAATTTCTGCAAACTTAACACAATTCAAATTTTAACGCATTCCATCCAATCCAAAACTCCTTCGAGTCTTCGACAAAACAAAAAGTTCCAATAACTGCCGACAGGTGATTGAATACTCGTGAGAAAATGCTCTATTCGAGGTGAGATTTGTTTTTAATTTCATCCATTTTTATTTGTTGAAAAACACAATAAAAGATTCTTATAAAATTTATTATCACCGCCATAAAATGAAAAATGGAGGTGATAAGTTTATTGCGAGTTTGGGAAAAAGAGAAGGAAAAATATAAAAAAAAGATGAATACACCGAACAAGAAACATCAATATAAAAGGAAATAGAATCAAAGCAAATGGCTGGTGCCTGCACGATAAGACGACAAGAAAAGTTACTTCAACAAAACTGCTCGTTCCGCTGTGTATAACCGAGAGAAAGAGAAGAAGAAAGTCTTGTTTTATTAAAAAGATCAAAGTTTATGGCATGCCATATTTATATAAACTACGGTTTGTAACTTTGCAGACTAATAAGCCTGTGGTGCAATTCAATTTCGACGCATTAAGCCGCTTAAAGTGCTCCATAACGTTCCAGTAGCAAATTAATTTACAATAGAATCAGAGTAATTCACCTACAGTAATCAAAAATGTTACCTCGTTTTGACAGGCTTTGTATCAATCAAATTAACGACGATTGGCTTAACGCGTCGATACCATACTCTGTAATTATTATCAAATGAAGATGTAACATCAAAATTATTTAAATTCCATATACCCAACCAAACTACATCGATATCCACGGAAATATCGATTCGTTCTTGATGGAAAGTGAGTTTTCCACAGCAGTTTTTTCTTCTTCTTTCTAAACTCAGAAACCCTGGCTTAGACTAAATTGCTGTCAGAAGTTGGTTTTAAACTATTTGCATAATGTCAAAACTGACAGGTTTGAATCGTTTTAGCCGTACTTGTCAGAATAAGAAGAAAAAAAAGAGACAAATGAGTGAATTATACACTAAAAAGGCAGCCGTACTTTCGATACCCAGTTCCCTTTCTCACTCTCCCGACCTTCTTTTGTTCTACTTCAAAATGATGACAACGTAAAACTGTCAACAGTTTGCGAGTAAATGTTGACAAATGATCGTCAACACACAATATTTATTAATTTCAAGCAGGAAAATATAAATATCGGTAGATAACTGAAATTTATTTATAAGTTTTCAAGGAAAAAATAATACGATGCCCTTAAAATAATGATTATTAGATTAAACATACAGTACTCGTCAAAAAAAACATGGTCCCAGGTTACAAGAAGCCAAGCAAAGCCTTTGGTGATGAAACTTAATCAAAGTTGATCGCTTTCCAGCTTGGCAACGTTAACTTCTTTGCACACAACCGTCAGCACGTTTTCACTTAAGGTTTCTCCCTTTTTTTTACTTCCCTTCCCTCCTCTGTAGGTTTGCTTCAATTATAGCTTCATTTTAAGACAAATTTAGAGAACATCCACAGCTAACATGTACATCATGTCCTTGCTAATTTCATTTGCTCTCGCAAGTCTTTGCTTTGTTTTTAATTTCATACTTTTTAATGCTTTTATTCTTTCCCATTTATTTCGAGAGTAGTTTATCAAAAGGTAATTAAAATTGAAAACTTAAGTGTATTATTTTTATTTCCCGACTATTTTTTTTTTTAATTTGTTTTTAATTCCTTGGAAATTACCAACACTGATGTAAGTGCTAATTATCGAAATTATGACTAATCCATTCATAATTGTACAATTAGCGTTGTAGCCTGCATCGTAACGTTGTTAAAACCACTAATCTTGTCTCTACAGTAATGCAATTACCTTGGAGATTTAATTTATCGTTTTGAAAATATTTTTGTTCGAATTAATTTTTTTCTCCCTCGACACAAATTAAAAAAAATCACACTATCTCTGAACACTCAGATTGAATAAAACATAAAATATCATTTTTTAATATCAGAATCTAGATGGGTGGGTGCAAAAAAACAAAAGGAAATGATTCCGTTTTTTTTTCTTAAAAGAACAAAACAACAACAACAAAAAAATTTATTTCGTCTTTGTGTGATGAATTCATTTCCACCAAACCAAACTTTACTCTTGGGTCTTTTTTTTTTCACCTTAAAAATCAATTGGATTAAAGTTGGGCCGTTGTCATCCACACAAAGTAAGAGATCTCTCAGGTTTACAAGCAATAATTACCAACATTTCTTGCACATTCATTCAATATTTACCAAACGGGCTTAACTAGAACCCCATAAACCTGTTTAACAGTCCGTTTTCACAGCCTGCTAATTCCACTTAATCAGCTCTAGATCCGTTCGTCAGCAGTCTATAAAACACACCTCATTTACTATGTCGATTGCATGCAAACAATCAAAGCATATTTAGAAGTGTAAGAGTGAAATAAATCTAGTGCTTGTCATCAAATTCATGTTTTATTCATGGTGAGAGCTCAATCTCTCAAACACTGGTGTAGTTTGCGTGCAACGCACACTACATGTGGATAGATGCAATTGTAATTTCGTCAAGAACTACTCGGGTATGAACAGGTGCACAAAAAAAAGACATAAATGTTGACTTGGCAAACAGCACAACACAGCAAAAGAAAGCAACAAACACGAAATAAAGGGAAAAAAAGTGGGAGAAGAAAAAGTAAAGTAAAGAAAAACAAATCCACACCATGCTTTCTTAAAGCACAGTCAGCGACTTAGAAGCGAGTAGTTAATTCAAAAGTCAACACTTTTTTTTTTTTTATTTCCAGTTCTCCTTTTTATTTCCGTTTCTACTTTTGAATGAATATCATGAATATCTTTTATTTCATTTGTGTTGTGTAGCTTGCGGTGCAGCTTTAAAATGGGAATTTCTTTATTTTCCCATTAAATATTAATTGGTGGCGCCGTTTTCATGCTTTTCGTGTATAAAAGAGAGAAAAAACAATAGTCGTGTTGGCAGTAAATGATCCCACCTGCATTAATATGTAACAACTTTTATTCCGTCGGGAATGTTGTGCACTAAAGTTAATTGTAACTCAGATTTTAAAGCAACAAATCCTCCATGATGTGTGAATAACAGTCATTATGAATTCCTACTATAATTTACTGAAGTTACATCTCGAGATTTCCGTTTCGCTCGATTAATCGTAATTAGTGAGTTACCAGGATAATCTTACTGAAGTATAGTACTGTAGGTCGTTAACGTCCGTGGGATGTATCTCTGATTTTCTGCAAACATGTTTTTCATTTAACCTGTAATTGCAAGTAACTAAGCAATCGGTTGATAAAACACGGGTTTATATTTACAATTAAGTTATCGAAATTATTCGTCAACACAAACATTCAGAGGAAGTGTGTGTGTGTGTGTGTGTTGTGATTCGAAAGAGATATTTTTAAAAAGTTGAAATTTTAGTGCCATTTCTCGAGTTTGAAAACAGAAAAGTTGAAATAACAAGTGCATTATTGCAATGAAATGAAGGAGAATGACTTCATTAAACCGCATATTTGCAGCAGAAACTTTGGCTAATATCAAACATTATCCACCACATGGCTCTCAAAGAAAAGAAATGCGAAATCTAATCTATACTCGTTGTAAACCTTCAAAAACAACATTTCACAACCACGCACGACAAAGACAAACAAAGAAATTGCATTAACACCCTAAAGGTCAATTTCATCACACTCGTTTGTCCTACATAATTGCAACTTGGAACTTTTTCTCTTCCCTTCCTTTACTTCTTTTCTTTTTTAGTATTCAATAACCAAAAGCCACGAGTTCTTGTGACCAGCGGCAATATCGAGCTCGACCCTGGTGAAGCGCTACTTCTGGTGATTGCCCACATTCTTCTCTAACTTTACCACACAATCTGAACAATTCCACAACTTGATTGGGTAAACAAGCACTAAAAGCCACTCGCACCCTGTCTCATACGCCAATATCTTTATTCTCTGCCAACGTACAATCAGCTGATGATATAACGAGTGCTAATGAATTGAGATGCCTCCCACTGGGAAAAGTCCTTATTTGAATTAGATATAGAGTTTACGATGCTTTCATGGGATGACGTTTATGTGCGACGCACAACTTCTTATCCAAGAGGAAATTGTGTGCCTGCAGAGAGCTGACTTTAATCTCAGGAGACTGGCAAACAAACACGCGTCCTTTTCTACATTTTCTTGCAATTTAGCCGGAAATGTGATGTCACACATAATAAATCGACGTCGTTGCCGATTTATAACAAGCTATACCGTACTGTAATTTTTTTTTCTTAGAAAAAATTGGGGGATTTACTGTATATAGAGTAATACGAAATTAAAAATTAATGAAGCATCTTGTAAAAGAAATCAGAAACAAACCGACAATGTTTTTTTTTCAACGCACAATAAGAAAAAACGCAGTTAAAAATTTATGAATCAATAACAACTGCATCAAATATAAAAGAAGAAAAAAGAGGAATTTTAAATTGAATTTTAAAAATGTACCTCATTTTTTTGATTGTATTTTCAACGTATATACCGCAGAGATTTTTGAAATCGAAATACGGATCTACGGTCGTTAAATGAGACTGCAGGAATCCCATGATATTTGTGTTGGCTCGTGATTTTCGTCATTGTAAAGCCCAAAATATTGCACGAAAATCGCTGTATTTGCTGTTCTCAACATTTCAACAATCCGATTGTTGTTTGTCAACAGCTGCGAGCTTTTAAAAGTCTTGTCCTGATAATGCGCATGCGCAATTCGTGCCATACGGCAAAGCATAAATCACGTTTATACGCATTAAGCCTGTCATCGAGCCAACAGAATCCGAGTCCGTAATCGATGTCGGTTTGGTGATTTCCGGTCCTCCAAAATCTAAGAATTCGGAAGCATCAAATTAATCAATCTAGCATTACACTCACTTGTCAGTATCGATCGTTTAAAGTAACAATGTGAGCAATTAGAAAATAAATTTTCCGAAAACACATTGGTACAAGTATGAGGTAGCAAGCACCACCCATTGTTGTAACTACGTTTTTAAGGTCAAAAAGCACCGTATACAGATACATTTTGTGCGTGTTGCTACTGCAATGCCAATTTATTTGAGAAATCACTACAGGTCGGTCATACCTCGCTATAACGACTCGAAGTGATCATTCAACCGTAAACTAATGCTACGGCTCGAGTGGAGTCACAAAGTTCCAGGAAAATTTTGTCTCTTGGGGAACAAAAATCTTCTAGAACTTTAGTACAATTTCTAGAGAAAATTTAATCTTCTGATGGGAAAAGATTGCAGTGGAATCACAAAGTTCCAGGAAGATTTTTCTCCCTGGATGAAAATCTTCCAGAACTTCGATCTAGTGGAGGCGTTGCACGAAAGTTCGAAATATCGGGAAGTTTTAAAAAATTCTTAATATCGAGAGGAATTCATTAAAACCAGTTCGTTATATTGAGGTCCAACCGGCATTTTTTTTTTTAAACCAAAAGTCACCTTGTGGTGAATTTTTTTTCTGTATTTTTCCCCACTAACTGTAAAGTAACACTAATGTAATGGTAAAATGGCAACGCCAGAAAATAGGAAAAAATTCCATAGACTAAAGGTACATGCAATAGCAAAGCTGCCAATCAATTGCTACGCATTGCTGGCGGTAAAATCCACAGTGGAACCATTTTTCGGCAACAAACAGATGGTATCAATGGAATAGACATACTAAGTAGGTTTTATTCACTTGGACTGAAGCCTTGGCTTCAAACTCGCATTACATGAACTCACATACGAACCTATTCGTCCTTATACAGGTTCGGTAGTAAACATCATCACTCATGCTTTCACACGTTTTATTCTGCTGCTCCGCCTATCAGTTAAAATGAAAAATCAAGCGAACGGACGTGAGTCACTTGCGAAGCATTTTATTTCGTGTTTATTACGCGATAGGTGAAAACGCATAGTAAAATATTGAATGTCGAATGTCAGTGGTAAGGATTCAAAAAATGACAAATTCAGTGATAGTGACATGTGCAGCAGTATCTTGCATCTGCAAACAGTAACGAGCAAAACATGTTGCTAGAATTCAAGATAGAATTGGACTTGAGATTTTACACATATGGTGTTGATGGTTTCCATCAACAAAATAACTTCCACAAAAAAAAGTGGCGACAGCTTGTTTAAGGCGGCATTCATTTGGCCACCACCGCAGACCAAAAGAAAAAAAAAATCATACACAGAGTTTATACAGTATATGTCAACTTTTCTTACTCGTTAGTCGTTACTTACACTTTTTTCTATAAAATCCCACTTGCCCAAATCCCAAATTAAAAGAAAATTAAATTTTTCCCTTCCATTTCCAAGTTCGTAAATAAATTAAAGGCAACAAC
This sequence comes from Geophilus flavus, assembly GCA_034695885.1. Classification (NCBI taxonomy): domain Eukaryota; kingdom Metazoa; phylum Arthropoda; class Chilopoda; order Geophilomorpha; family Geophilidae; genus Geophilus; species Geophilus flavus. The sequence goes on along the minus strand of JAQFZO010000908.1, from coordinate 1,165 downwards.
TTTAGAGGGAGGAAAAAAACAGTAAAAACGTGAGTGGTTTCCTCGCGCAAACAACCGGCATCCAGGAAGTAGGTCCAGCCAGTCGTCCTGTCCTTCGATTGAATGTCACTTTTCTGCACGTTTTTTTTTTCTGACAGGCAACTGCACTTTGAGCTAAGAATAGAAATCTCTGGTTTGGACTGTCATAGCGTCGCTCACATTGTGAGCCTGGGAACATAACCTGACTGAATTCATCCAAGAAATCTCTAGATATATGAAGCACAACCCTTATTGTACGGGTCATGGGGATGTAGAATGTAGGATGTAGGATTAAAAGACCTCTTAGAAATCAATACTTTTTTTCTTCTTTCTTTCAAAGTGTAAAATTCGACTATAAAAAATTTATTGGGAAAATAAAAAAAGTGAAATCTTAAAGTGAGGGGTCATAATTATAAATAAATTAGACTAAATCAGTTCTTTGCTGTCTTCGGCACGATGCCGAAGGGAGTCGTCCATTAAATATGAGGCTCGTATTACGGCTTTAGCTCATTTGCAGGGTATCTAATGGTGTGAGAGCTATTATTGACGAAAGTAAGCTCCGGTTGGCTTAACAATACTGTCATCGAGTGTTGTTTACGACTTGAAGAATTGGTTTTGAACACAAGTTATAGACTGAGTCAAATCACGCTTAACCCATATATCTTTGTAGCTGAGCGAAATTGTTGCTGTTTGTCTGCCCAGTTCGGTGTGAAAAATTCTCCAAAAGGGATTTAAGAGTGGAGTGACTCGGTGTTATTTGTCTTAGTTGATGCTTGAATTGATTCTCATTAGTTTCAAAATGAGCAATGACTTGCCTGCTTCTTTATGCAGTGCTGCCTCACTCCATTACGTCACCTGGTAACTGTGAGGTTTATATTTTTCTTGTAAAATATAACATGGAAGTGAATTTTTTTTCGGTTCCACGACTTGAAAATATTACTTTTTTTTAAGTCAATATACAGTACATTCCATGTCCTGCGACGACAGAATGGATTTTCTTTTTCTCATATGAGAATTTTGCTGTAACAGGCAAACGAACCGATCTGTGATGACAAAACAGACGAAATCAAAGCAAATAGAAAGGAACGGTCATAAAAACTGAGCAAATAAAATCAGGCGTGCATGACGTGTACTTGCATTGCATATC
>JAQFZO010000907.1:0-19452 GCA_034695885.1 Geophilus flavus | reverse complement strand
CGCAAGCCCAGAACTATTTAATTTTATTAACTTATAATTTGTACCAATTACGAGGGCTCGATCCATTTGTGAGTCTTTCGCATACGAGGCAGACACTCGTTAAAACCTCTGGAAATTTTTTTTTTATATAATATATTTTAATTTTTAAGTTTTTTTTAGTTTTAGAAATTAGAAGGATTTTTTTTGTATTGACCGAAATCATCTAAATCTTGATTTTGTTTACATTAGAGGTCGATTTCGATTTTAGGGTGGAACAAAAATTGAGTTTCCATCGGCATCTGGCACCATACGCCATAAGTTAATGTCTTTTCGCTCGAATCTTTGCATGTTAGTAATTTAAAGAACCAAATGGTGGTGAAAATGAATTCGGTTCGTGGATTTAGAGATAACATGTTCGGATCGTTGCGGAGAAGGTTTGAATTTTGATTTTTTTAAAATTGTTATCTTGTGAAGTTGGTTTTGTTTATTTTATTTTTGTGTTTTTTGAATGATTGGATTTTTTTGTTTTTTTGAATTATTTATTTATTTTTTTGTTGTTGTTAGTAACCGTCGTTTGACGATGTCTCATCACAGCGACGATGCGATGCTCATTCCTGGGAGCGACAGCTTCTGGGAGCCAGGGAATTACAAGCGAACGACAAAACGCATGGAAGATGGCTTCAGATTGTGCAACGATTTAATTCAACTGATCCAGGAAAGAAGTGACATTGAAAAAGCGTATGCGAAAAGTTTGAAAGGCTGGGCGAAGAAGTGGAACGAAGCTATTGAAAAAGGTTAAAATAAAAAAAATAAATAAAAAATACAAACCAAATAGAAAAAAAAAATCGTCTGGGAATGAATGTTTACGCTCGGTTTAAATTAATTTCCCAGAGTTTTTTTTTCCCTTACAAAAAAAATTTAGTCATTTTAAATTTTAGTCATAAAGGTCCATAAGGCATAAAGTGATTAAAAAATGATGAAAATTGATAATTATTTGGTTATTTTATGACTAGAATTTAAAATGACTACAAAATGACAATTTTTTTTGTAAAGGTCTATTTTTTTAATGGAGATTTTTTGGAGTTGAAAAATTAAATTTTTGTGAAATGTTGTATTACGTCAGGCCCTGAATATGGAACGACTGAAGCCGGATGGAAAGGAATTCTCGTGGAAGCTGACAGAAGGTGTGAAGTTCATCTAGGAGTGCGTGATCGTCTCGTGAATGAAGTGCAGACATCGGTTAAACAGTGGCAAAAGGACAATTATCATCGGTCGATGATGCAACTTAAAGAAAAAAAGGAAATGGATGACCAGTTTAAAAAAGTATATATCACTTTATACAAAAAAAATTTTTTTTTATATTTTTATTAAATAAAATTTTATTTAATTTTTTCATTCAGGCACAAAAACCATGGGCGAAACAGTTAGAGAAAGTAAACAAAACGAAAGCGGATTACCACACGGCGTGTAAAAACGAAAGATCTGCATTGAACCAAGAGAAAAACGCTGTGGGCGACAGTTCGATTTCGCAAGATCAATTGAAACGAATGCAAGATCGCGTTTCTAAGTGCAAAGACGAAGTGCAAAAAACGAAGGATAAATACGAAACGGCGTTGAAGGAAATCAAGGATTACAACCCGAAATACATGGAAGACATGACGGCAGTCTTCGATAAGTGTCAAGAAATGGAGGAGAAAAGACTAAATTTCTTCAAAGAAATGCTCTTCGGAGTGCACGATTGTCTGAATATTGCGAAGGATCCTTCGTAAGTTGGAGAAATGAAGGGAAATGTCGTGTTTTTTGGTTTTTTTTTGAGTGCGTGAGTGTGTTAAGCGAGATTTCAATCCGATGTAGGTTGCCACAGATATATGAAGAATACCGTCATACCATTCAAAACGCAGATGCGAGCAAAGATTTGAAATGGTGGTCCAATAATCATGGGGCTACGATGGCTATGAATTGGCCACAGTTTGAAGTAAGTGAGAAAAATTTTTTTTGTTTTTTTGTCTAAGAAAAAATAATTTTTATAGGTAATTTGAAAAAAGGTGAATCATGGCTCATTTCATCATTTATTAATAAATTTTTTCCACTTAAAAATAAAAAAGAAAAAAAAATTATTGATTTTTCTGTGAATTGTTGACATTTCTTTAAATATCACAGGAAAATATTTGGAAAAAGTAAATCAATAATAATAATAACAACAAAAAGATGAAATACTGAAATTTTTTTATAAAATTTTATTTGAATTTAAATTAAACCTAGAATTTTTAATATAATAAATTAAAGTGGAAAAAAAAAATTTTATTATAAAATTCATAAATAAGCCATGAATTATTCTTTATACAAAACATTTTGTGGGAAAATTTAAGTTTATCACTGTTAAATCTTAAATTTTTGAGAAAAACACTCAGGTAGCAGATTTTTTAAAAAAATAAATAACTCAATGTAACTCTGGCTGGTTGCTGGCTAAATATAGACACTGGAAGGCAAGATCTTCATCCTACCGCATTTTTCTTGCAGACAGTTTACAGATCCCTGGGGGTTTCAATGACACGATCTTCCCAGACTGTGTTATTTGTTACAGGGGAAAAAAAAGCGGATGGTGAATGCGAGAAAAACCTAATCGACTATTATTAAACCCAGTGAGTTATTAAAAGACAAGGCCAGTTATAACTTGTAACGAAAGCGTTTACTAAAACATGATGGGAGAAATTGGAATTAATAAAAAAAATTTCTTTATTTTTTTTTTTTTGAATGTGTAAAGTTGATTGATTTTTCACTTGTATGATTAGGAATACTTTGAAGAATTCCGTGAAATTTCACGCCAAAGTCGACGTCCTGTCGGTCACACTAATGAAAGTGGAATCACGCTGATCAATCAGAGATCGGTTGGAGATGAGCAGCCAGTAATTTATCGATTTGATAATTCAATCAACTAAAAACACTATTTTCCATTTTTTTTTTGTTTTTCAATTTTATACAACTCCCGCTGCACACTTGGGAATCTTCTCGAATCTGATCGATCTTTGTTGTCACTTACATTTATATTTTAGTTTTATTTTTTATTTTTTTACTTTCTCAATTCTCTCTAGAGTCCTTTGGGTCAGGATGCGCGGAAATATCGATACGAAATATCGATTTTATATTTTATTTTTAAAAAAAATCGATATCGTGCATCTTCACTCACATTCAAAGCCACTTAACGTCAATTTTTTGAATATCATCCTCTTATTTGGGATTATTTTCCTAAGTCTATCTTTATTGCACCGTCGGTGGCGGTTTCTTTCATTAAATATTAATTTCTAACTATTATTTGTAAAGTATTTTAATAATTTATTTTTTTTATTTATTTTTTTAAAGGAATACACGCCGGAAATTCACAGCATATCGAAGAAAACATCGAAAGGCAACATGGGTGATGGACGAGATAATGTGACCATCACTAGAATTTCCACTAATCAGAAAGACAAGGAACGGAAAAAAGAAGTGACGTCGGCGAGAAATTCAGATTTATCTTCTACGTAAGTTTTTTTTTATGAAAAAATAATTTAAAATTTTTTTTTAAAAGTTTTTTAGGTTTGAATCGAATTTATTTATTTTATTATTATTATTTAATTATTTCTTTTTATCTGAATTTGAATGAATTTTTTGTTCTAGTCTTGATAAAAAGATTTCATCTCCGTTTCTGAGTTTATCGACATCTTCTTTTATCAGGTTTCTTTATTTTATCCAATTAAGTGACTTGTTTTTTCATTTCCGTCTGTTTCATTTATGTCTTAACTCTTAAGTTCGTAATTTTTTATTTTTGTGATTTTCTTGAAAATGGTTATTTGGTTCTTTTTTTTTCTGTTATTTTTTTCTATCTTTGACCTCCCACAGCCGTAAGTCTTACAACCCGTTCGAAGACGAAGATGATGATGATGATGATGATGATGAGAATGAGAATGAGAATGACACGACTTCCATCTTGACCTCGAAAAAGTAAAATAATAAAATTTAAATCGAAGCAATGTGGCCAGGCCCCGCTAAAAATGTTTCCTCACGAAGCGAAAAAAAAATGGACAAATTTTATAATTTTTTTGTTTTTTTGTTTTCATTTATTTATTTATTTATTTTTAATGATGTATATATTTTTGTTTTGCATGTTTTCTCGCGCCAAGTGCTTTTATTGCTTCATCAGTATATTTTTTTTCCAGATTTTATTTTCATTGAAGAAATTCATTAATTATTTTTTTTTAAGTTCACTTTTTTGCTTTTTCTTATTTTAGTGTACACACAATTTGAGTGATAAACTTCATTACATTAGCTTGGGTATTCAATCCAACTGTTATTTTAGTTGATTTTAACTAATAACACAACAAAATAACAGAATTAATGCAAAATTAATCGAAGAAAATGTTGTGAAATTGTGTGTTGGGACATAAAATTTAATTCCTTAATGGCTTTTATGGGAATAACTTGATTTTATTAATCAAATAAATTGAATACTCCATTGAGAAAGCTTGTAGTAATTGCCCTGTAGTATTTTTTTTAGTTTTTTAGATTAGATGATGAAACTGATGGAGTAATAGCAACATTAACAGCATGCTTACTGACTGCTAGCTAGTAAAAGCTTTTAAGAGCTTTAAAATAATTACTTTTTGCTTATTAGAACCGCCACTAATATCATCTAACTAAATAACTGGATCACTCGTTTAATTAGACGTAAAAGAAAATTGATTTTTGATTTTTAATTTGTATTAATATTTTTTTTCTTTTATTTTTGTCTATTTTTTTTTATTAAAGAAATGGAAAGCAAGACAATCCATTTGATGAAGATCAGGACGACTGGGATGAAGATACACCCGAAAGTGGTGGTTTGGTCGATAATGGTGAACCGGGAATACCCGTTAAAGCTTTGTATGATTACGACGGTGCCGAAGCTGACGAACTTACATTCAAACAGGGTCAGTGAGTTTACTAAAATCGGTGGGGCCGACATTCGGGAAATTCGTTGACGAGATTTTAAGATTTTGAATGATTTTTTGGGATTTATAAGGATTTCTGGAATTTTGAAAGATTTTAGGGAATTTTTTGTTTACAGAATGTGTAAATAAAAACCTTAAAATTTTTCAAGATTTGGGATTTTCATTGATTTTTGGATCCTTTCGACGAGATTTTCGTGAATGTCAGACCCCTGCTCGACTAAAAGGAAGTTTTGTAACGAGAAATTAATTATATTTTTTAATTTTTTAATTTCTAGGTGAACAGTTTGAGAAATTAGAAGACGAAGATGAACAAGGCTGGTGCAAAGGAAGAAAAAATGGACGTGTAGGACTTTATCCAGCCAATTACGTGGAAACTGTTCAGTGAATTTAATATTCTTTGGGCATTAATTTTTTTTTTGTTATTTCATATATTATAATTTTATTTACTACCTGATTACTTTTCCTTTTTAAATTAAGGCTACTGTACGATATTAACTATGTTATAAGAATTTAAATTTGTTTGCTCAAAAATTTGGACTAATGCTAAGTTAAGTGTTTTTAAAAAAAACTTTTTCTTTATTTTGAAATATAACAAAAAAAATGAATTTTATCTGAAAAAATGTTGTTGGATAACGGATAATGACCTAAAAGTTGACTAAAACTTTTTAATTTACATAAATTTGAATTAATTAATCTAGGATAATACGAATTTTTATTTTTTAACTTTTTTTTGTTCTTTTGTAAATATTAAATTATTTAACACCCTTTCCCTTTCTGGCAAATTAGATTTAGTTATTTGTATAGTGTGACAAAGAAGGCTTCATAATTTGGGTGTTGGCTTTATTCCTCCCTTTTGGTCAGTGTATAAAATGCAGGACAATTTTTTTCTATCTTCTGGGTCCAAATAGTTAAAAAAAAAAAATTATTATTATTACTATTATAGAAATAAATTGATGGTTATGTGAACGATAAAAGTTTGATGTATTTCAGATAAATTTGTTGACGTTTAACTCATAAGGTATAAATAAAAGTTGTAAAATTGAGTAAGTTTTTGAAACGAAGTACCGCAGATAAAAAAAAATTCAAATTTATCTGACAATCTTCAAAATTTGTAAAACCCTGTGGAATTTATTTAGTTGCTAAGTTTTGTACATTTTTTCATGACATTTAACTACAAATAAACTTGACTGCATTTATTTTTCGAGAATCGGAGAAATCGAAAGAAATGTTATTTTAAAAATTATAATGTATCATTTTTATTTTTTGTTTTTATTTCTTTTTTGCTTTTATTTTAAACCAGTGACTCGAATGCAAATTTTATCACCAATAGCATTTAAGTTAAATTTTTTAAGAAAGTGGATTTGTTATTATTAAATAATAATAAATGACGCAAAATAACAATTTATATCATTTTATTCCTTTAATTTCAATCGACATTAAATGTTTCTCCCAACAGTGAAAACCGAAGCAAAAATGGTTGAACTGGACACGATAAAAAGGAATAATCGTTTTTAAACTTTGGTTTGATTTTTGCCCATTTCAGGACATTTTCCTTCTCTGCTTCCAACCTCTCCCTTTCCTCCCTGAGAATTTCATTCCCTTCCTTCAAAAGTTCACTTTCCAAGTCCTTTCTACTGGCTAGTTTACTCGTTTCCACGTTTTCCGAGTATTTAATACTCGATTCACTCGTAGAAACTTGGGAATTTGTGATTTCGGGCACAATTTCTTCCACCGTGTTACTCACAATCGTTGAATTTGTTTTGACAAGTTCGGAAATGTCTTTCAAACGTGTGATTTCTAACGTCGGTTCTTCAGTTTTCGATGATTCCACCGTCGTACCGACACCGGACCCATTTTGATTGACATTTTTCTCTTCTTTATCAGTGGGTGCTTTCAATTGCGTTTCCTCCGCATCTTTGTTTTGTGTTAAATCTTTGAACATTTCCAACACGTCTTCGATGCTTTTCACCGTATCTGTGGCTTCATTCATCGATTTCGTAACCGTTAATTTTATTTCTGTCTTTTCTTCAGTCGACGCTCTCACTTTCTCCTCGAATTTCCGTATCTCTTTTTCCCACAAGCTCGATTTCGAATTTTCAGCGCTGCTTTCGGGCAAAATCTTATCAGATTCTGGCAAACTGCTTTTCAACTCGGGTAAATCGCTTTTCAAAACTATCTTACTTTCTTCTTCCATTTCCTGCACGCTTTTCCTCTTCCTAACGTGACGTTTTCTAAATACTTTCAAAAAATCGCTTCGTTTTTTCAATCCATATGCGCTCAACAAATCGATATTCTCTTCAAATTGACTCAGTAATTTATCATCTTCCTTCCTTTGACTACTGCAACAGTGAACTGCGGATATATCGATAGGATGCGCTTCGGTGTTAAAGACGTAAGTGTTCACGTCGAGAATACACGGACCGTTGGTCGTTTGGAAAACAGTTCCCGAAGATCCGTTGCCGTGAATGAAATTCTCGGTGTCGAAAAGCAAATAAAGGTATTTGGTTGTTTCCGCTAAGAAAAATGACTCCATTCTGTCTTCGATTTTATGGTCGCGGACATCTTTGATCTAAAAGTAAAGTGAGTGATTAATTAATAAATAAATAATTTTTTCTTTTTTAAATTATAATATTTTCTTACAGTCGCATAGCCACAACTGGTTTTCGCACTGTGTTGAATCGATTCCAAAATGTCGACGCCCATTTGCAGTAAAAGTGGATCTTTGGTCGCTCGATACAGGTACATTATACTTTCGATTAATTCCGGTCTTAGTGGATAACCTTCTCTGTTTAAATGCACCTCAGATGAAGGAATGTTGTAAAATTCAGGCGTGAAGCCGTATTGTTTCCATATTTGGTGATAATTGTGTAAGGATTTTAATCCCGCTTGAATATCTCCCACTAAACTCTGAAAAATTAAACCAAAAAAATAAAAAATTAAGAAAAAATTGATCAAATAATTTGTAATTTTCAAAATACCAACACTCCAGGCCAGTACGCTTCCAAGGATTGAAATAAGGGCATTGTAACCGACCCTCTTTGCATGTTAACCCACATGTACCAATCGTCTTTGAGCATGTACCGGTCGATCGCTTTACGGTATTCTGGAAAAAAATTTTTAAAATATGTTTTAGAGGTTGGAATTGAATTTTTTTATGTAAATCAGTAAATTACCATTGAACATTTCCATTAATTCTGGTTTTTGGAATAAAATCGAGCCTTTGACTAAATACTCAAAGTACGAATCGACTCCGGCTCCGATGCCGGAATCGACAGCGGTCCAGACACCGGTCGCGACGTTGATGTGGTTCCCGACCAAATTGATGCTCGATCTCGACTTCCACAGGTTGTTCAACGCTTCCATCGCCGTGTTTTCGAACACGGGATCCCCCGTCAATCGACTCAACGTCCCAAACTCCACGATGTACGACGTCACGCACGCGGTACACGTTATCGGGGTCTCGTTCGGGGGAACTCCGTGCCGTAAATTCACGGTTCCATACGGCATTTTGGTGGGAGTGTCGAAAGCGGGTAACAGACGACGTCCCACAGATTCCGCCAGTCTCAAAAGAGGTCCCGAACACGGCCAGCCGTCCTCCAATTCCATTCCGGCTTTTTTATACATCAAATGGGCGGAAAGAAGGCCACCGATGACTCGGATGTTGGTCTCGAAAACCGACACGTTGATGTTGATGTCGAATTGCGATTTTTCCGTGATGAGTTTAGCGACTCTTTGGAATTCAGTGAAGTTCCCCATGACTGCCAGTGTGTCCAACGCATCTATTAATGTCAAGGAAAAACTATAAAAATAAATATGGGATTTAATTTGATGGTTTTAATTGATAAAAATAATGATGTACCTTCCCCACGTATCGATTCCGTCGCACGATAATGGCCGTAATTCATCGTAGGGATATGCATTTTCTATGTATTTTCCATATGCGTGATAAAACATCTCCTTAACTCGATTCCTATAAATTTCCAGATCATTTTCTGTAAATTTGATGCAGATAATGCCATTTGTTGTCAGTGATAGCAGGATGTAAACAAACACCTTGATCGCCGCCATGTTTTCCATAAACCCGGAAATGACATATTAACTCCGAAGTTCTGGGTTCTTGTTCTCTGTTCTCTCATCCGGCAGGAGCCTCCATTTTCGACAGTAGTGTGTTCAAGTAAGTTCTTGTATTTTATCCTAAAATATCTAAGTCATCTTATGATATTTTGTTCCTTTTTTGTCGCTTGATTGATGGAAATGTTTTAATATTTATGATAATGCAATAAACGTGGAAATTTTGTTGTTTTTTAGGATGTTGATGCCCAAAAAAAACCGCGTTCAAATCTACGAATACTTGTTCAAGGAAGGCGTTTTGGTAGCAAAAAAAGATTTTCATGCCCCGAAACATTCAGAGATTTTGAATGTTCCGAATCTTCATGTTATCAAAGCCTTACAGGTAAATTTTTTAAAAAATTATAGACATATTGAATCAATTTAACTTTCTTTTTGTCTTAATTTTAGTCGCTGAATTCACGTGGCTATGTGAAGGAACAGTTTGCATGGAGGCATTACTACTGGTATTTAACCAACGAAGGAATCCAATATTTAAGAGAATTCCTTAAACTTCCCCCTGAAATCGTTCCATCGACGTTGAAGAGACAACAACGTCCTGAAACCACAAGACCCACAAGGGGAACGAAAGGTAAAAGTGTTTGAAGTTTTGAGTGTTTTATGGGAGATGCTAAATAAATTTTTGTTGTGTGTTTTAGGACCCGATCAACCATCAAAACCAGAAGGTGAACGCGATAGATACCGTAAAGCTCCTGGACCCAGTGGTGACAAAAAGAGCGATGTTGGCATTGGAATGGGTGGCGGAAATATGGAATTTGTAAGAAAATCGATTATTTTTGTGTTTTTGGTGTGGTGAATTGTGTGATTGATTTTTTTTCTATTAATTTTATTTGCAGAGAGGTGGATTTGGACGTGGTAGACCAAACTAAATGAAAAGTTTGTAATTTTTGAAGGAATAAAAAAAAAACTAAAAACATACGTGTCTTATTTATTTTATATATTTTTATTATTAAGAAATTTGGGAAATTTCACGTGTATTTGTGTTATTTCTGCCTCCATTCCTATAATTTTATATATTTTTATTATTAAAAAATTTGGGAAATTTCACGTGTATTTGTGTTATTTCTGCCTCCATTCCTATAATCTAAGTACCTTGCCTCCATTCGGTTAAAACTTTTAAATTTTACCGGTAGAGGGTCAAAACAGAAAAGTTCTGTAATTTGTCATCAGATGGCGATATTGGAAAAATCGTATCGATTCTAAAATATCGTTAAGAATATATCGTATCTATCACTAGTCAGATTTCAAAATGGAGTGAAAACCGATATACAAAACGTTCTGTTCATTTATTTTTCCGTTCCTTTCGTTACCCGTTGCTCATTACACCAACAATTTCCGATGGCTTATTTATTAAATACCCCCAGATGGTATAATCATAAATTTTTCCAATAAAAAATCCAAAAAATCTCTTAATTTCATAATTTCTCGAAACAGGTTAATAAAACTGACCCAACGATGCAGATTCATGAGTGGGATGTCAGCGAGAGATACTGTGATATGCGGCCGACTACCTCGACGTGGTTTACTCCAAGTCAAAGGAAACGAAGCGTCGAATTTTCTTCAGGGATTAATCACGAATGACATGAGACATTTCGACGAACACGAAACTGGTAAAATGTGAAATAAAAATCAAGAAACAAAACTACAAACTTTGATTTTATTTATTTATTTGTTTACTTTGATTTTAAACATTATTTTTTTCTTTTTTATTATTTATAAGTTTCATCTTATCCTCATCAAAAAATTGGGCAACCAGCTAAGCCACTTTCATCCGGTAAAAATCACTCAATATGAAAAAAATTCTGATTTTTTTACTAAAAAATTACTTCAACAGTTTCAGGACCTAAAAAATCGATGTACGCCCTGATTCTTAATTTACAAGGCCAAATACTCTTCGATATGATTATTTACAATATGACACCGGGTACTAAGAACAGCAGCAACTTTCTCTTGGAATGCGATGCAGCATGTTTGGATGATCTCATAGGAGTCTTGACTAAATACAGACTGAGAAAAAAAATCCAATTGAACGACGTTTCGGATCAATTCACTATATGGATTTTATGCAATTTTCCTTCTGGAGACTCAAAACCAAGAGCTGAAGTCGTCCCACCGGAAATCGTAGATCCTGGAAAAGTCACCGTATTCACCAAAGATCCTAGAACTCACGTAAAAATTATTTTTTAATTTTTGTATAATTAGAGGGAACCTCGATTAGCTGATTCTCCGTTTTATCCAACCAACCCCGAGTTTGAAAATCATAAAAAAATGAAAAATAAATGACGAACGTAGTTTATATGACACAAAATTTGTTTTTGTCAGTTTGCAATAGTAATTCGAGTCATTCAGATAGTTATCATCATTTATTTTTCATTTTCTTTTTAAAATTTGCTTTTCTTTCACTTCCAATCGCCATATTTGTATTTTCCAGTCCCGTAAAATCGGATAATCGAGTTTCTTCTGAATTTATTTTCGAAAATTTTTGATTATTGTTTTTTTTTTAGTTTCTTGGTTATCGAATGATTCTTCCACACGGCATCGATCCACGGGTGGTTTTAAGGGACCCCGTGGTTTCCGAAGAAATCAAAGAACCTTACGTGAATTTACGTCATCGATTGGGAGTTTGGGAAGGGGTCGACGACGTTCCACCAGCGCAGTGCTATCCGTTGGAATGTAACGCGGATTACATGCATGGAGTTAGTTTTCACAAAGGTTGTTACGTCGGACAGGAATTGACTGCAAGAAGTCATCACACGGGAGTTATTCGGAAGAGGGTGATGCCCATCGTGTTCGATTACGAGGACAAGGGGACGATTAATAAATGGACTGCGATCGAGAACGAGTTGGGAAGAAGTGTTGGAAAATTTATCAACAAGATTGGGAAGTTTGGATTGGCTCAAATTAGGTTGCAGGAAGGTTTGACTGCGTCTCAGATTCAAATTAAGGGCCATAATGGACGATTGAGTACTTATAAACCGAGTTGGTGGCCTGTGGAGGCGCCGAAGGATAGTTTAGTTGGTGGAAAAGAGTAGGAAAATGTGATGTAGATTTTTTTGAGTGTTTAATAAAAAAATTTTAGTTTTGTTTTGTAATTTTTTTAAATTTATTATTAGAGTAGAAGTTTTAACAGCGTCAATCGATTGATGTTAGCACGCAGGATTATTTATTTAATTATTTTTATTATCTTGTATTTGAATTAAGATAATTTTCACTACTTCGGATTTATCTCACCAGATGGCAATAATTCGGCATTACTAAAACCAGAAGTAAATGCTAAAACCTGGTAATGTTTTATTCGGGTTAAACGATACGAGAATCAAGCTATGAAAAAGTAAGTTATTAAATTTATATTAAAATTATACCCTAATTTCTTAACTTCATTTTAGTGTACTACAAGTTTTTCGGCAGGTTCTGCAGTTGCCACGAATTAAATTCAAACAGTAAGCAATACCAATAAAAAAATAACTTACTGTAATCAATTACTTGAGTGATGCAAATCCAAGATTATAATTCCTCAGCTATTCAACAAGTAAATGGACATTGGACGACACAATAAACGTAATCAAGAGTGACAGCGTAAAAAGAATAGTCGTAATGGCCGGTGCCGGAATCAGTACTCCGAGTGGTCTCCCAGATTTCAGGTATAAACATCCAGCTCGACACATTTTTTAAAGTCACATCATAGCAAACAAAATTATTAATTTTATTCTAGATCACCCGGGACTGGGCTTTACAGTCAACTAGAAAAATACAAATTACCATACCCAGAAGCAATTTTCGACATCATGTTCTTCGAAAATGATCAACGTCCATTTTTCGATTTGGCCAGAGAACTTTATCCCGGAAATTATCGACCGAATATTACGCATTATTTCGTACGATTACTTCAAGAGAAAAATAAATTACTACGGATGTACACGCAGAATATCGACGGATTGGAACGATGTACGTATTCTAAAAAAAATTATTATTAAAAATAATTAAATTTTGATATTTATAGTGGCTGGAATCAAGCCAGACTTACTCATCGAAGCTCATGGAACCTTCGCTGAGGCTACGTGCATAACATGCAGACAAACGTACGATGGAGAAGATGTTAAGGTCGATGTCATGAAAGGATTGATACCGAAATGTACTAAATGCAAAGTAGAGCTCGTAAATTGTATGGAAAATTCATTTCCTAATGTCCGTCATTCTTAGCAGGGTGTTATAAAACCAGATATAGTTTTTTTTGGTGAACAACTTCCCAAAAGATTCTGGCAACATCTGAGCGATATGGGTGAATGTGATATTTTGATCGTAATGGGCACGTCGTTGGAGGTAAAATTGAATAAAAATTTTTCTAATTTTTGATTTTAATTTAATTTTTTGCGTTTTCTTCAAGGTTGAACCATTTGCCGGCTGCGCTGAAGTGGCAGAGACAACGACGCCGCGGTTGTTGATTAATAAAACGCCCGTTGGTAGTTTTGTGCTAAGCGACAGAAAGAAAGATGTTGTAATGTTAGGAGAATTAGTAGAAAACGTAGAATTGTTAGTAAAGAAATTAAATTGGACTGAGGAGTTACGGGAGATAATCCAGAAAAATGAGAAGGAATTGGTTAAGAAGTATCCGAAGATCAAATAATTAAATATTTAATTCGTGTTTAAGTAGACATCCCGCATGTTGGAACGAATGACGACATTTTAATTGTGACTGCGCTTATTAAAAATTATGAAATAAAATTGTGAGGAGTGAATTTAAAAAATGTTTACATCTCAGTCATAATGTATTTTTTGTGGCATGAGGTAAAAAATAAAGCGAAAAAAAACGAGCAACGGAAGTGACGAACCTGTCGAACCAAGTGGACAACAATCGAGACACCAATGCAAAACAAATAAGGCGTGGTTTGGTCAGGTATAAGGTATGACCATTTAAAATTTTGTGTTTTTAAATTTTTTTAAATTTTTTTAGGCGTGTGAAATTATATGCGTTAGGACGTACCGTATGCTACTACATTGTACAGATATCAATGGCCAATTTAATTCTGGATTTATTCAACGAACTTCTTGAATGTGGTATGAAAGTGGAAAAAATTAAAAGACTAGATTTAAAGCAGTGGAGAATGTATCATTAATCATTAATTTATTATGACTGACGTGATTTTTCTTATCCTAGTATTGCAGTGAAGCCTTACTCCGTTGCCGTGAAGCCTGCTTACCGTGAACAGTGACCGTGATGTGAATGAAAACCTCGCTGTTTATAAAGGTAGGTGCATAGATTATAAACCATATTCTATGTTATTAACTCTATGTTATAAACCATATTCCTGGTTGGCAAAAACTTAAATCATAGTTTGATAGGAGTTTGCATTGATGCAACTTCTATGACTTATCTTAAGACTGACAGCCATTCAATTAACATTGCCATAACTAATAAGTCATAAGATAAATTTTATATATAAATTGCAATAGTGCAAAGTCCCTAATAATATGAAGGGAAAATGTATATAATCTCCACTCGAATGTCAAAACAAATTTGCGATGCAATTTAATCAAATATTGTTCGTGACGTCAGTTATGGTCTTTTACAAAATATTGCATTTTCTGATTTTATTTTATAAATTTTATTACTTTTTGAATGCGTGATCTTTTATCACCTTTGTACATTGTGTGGGGAGCGTGATTCGTGCAGTTATTTGACTGTTTTGAACTCCCACGTCGGTTCAAGGGCAAAACTGAATGATTTGCTTGTACTGTTTTGAATAGCACATTCAAAACTTCATGAATAGCTACAGTAGTAGCAATGGATTCATGAAGATAAAGTTTATGTATACTTGCAATATTTTTGATAAAATTAGAGAGAAAGTGTTTATAGTGTTTGGCGAGGTTGATAAGGTACCAGTGAGCTCTCCATTCTACAAAACTAAAAATGAATTAAATATACGGGGTAATCATTTGTTTACTGTAGTTTTTATAGAATTTATGAAATGCAAAATTACATTTAATTCAATATGTAGTTAGATAAGGCAAAATGTATTTCATTACGATGTCCGGGGTTAAAATAAAGTCTAAATGATTTGCTCCAGGAATGGAAACAATTTTTAAACCACCACGCTCGTCCAGTGTCCGCAATCCAAAAGTATCGTTGTAGTAAACCTGAGGATGAAGTACATACACAGTTTTATCTCCTCCTGCGAATGAACTAAAATCTAGTATTTACTTTTTGTTGACTCATGGGAACAATATTGAGATTTTTATCCCAATATTCAAAACGCCTGAAAAAGAAAACAAATTGGGTGTAATGAAGATGTTGCAGGAAAAAATTAAATCTACTTACTCTGTTTGCCAAGGTTTCACAAAAGTATCTCCTTCACCTGCGAGCAACATAGTCGAGTTCAATTTCAAGAAATTTATCTTGTAATCTAAAAAAATATTTTTTTACAAACTTTATATTCATTTTGTTTTTACTACTAAAAAACGTATACAAACCGGTGAAATTAGAGTGTTGTACGAGATTATTCACGATTGGCAAGAAAGTACATTTTTTCAAATAATCATCTTCCTTTGTGGGGTCTTGACGTGTAAAATAGAAATTTAGTAGGTATTAAAAGGATACTAGTACTTGTAATTGCATTAGATATTTGTAATTGGTATACCGTGCCAAACCCCTGCCTGTGATAAGATATGTTGCGCCTTTGAGGTGTAAAGTAAACTACAGAGAGACGAATTATTACATTCACTTGATAATACAACGCGAGATATTTTGGTAATTCATACTCAGTCAGAACAGCATTCGTCAAGTTTTTTAGATTTACAAATCCCAGACTTACATTTAGCGATTGACTAAAGGGCACTGGAAGGAAAGAAAAAATTGATATCTGAAATATCGGGTGATCTGGGTTATACTTACGTCCATATTTTCCCAGATGCGATCCAGCCATGCTGAAGAAATTGATGACTTTATGGTTGGGCATAGTTTCGATTAACGCTCGTCCGATCAATGTTCCTAAATGAGATACATTAAGGGACAAAACTTTGAGAAAGGCCATCAAACTGGGAATTATCGTATTGAAATCAGGAAGGTGAAAAAATAATTTTATCTAAAATTTTATGGAGATAGCTTGCCTGCAACACACAAATCAACAATTGTTAAATTCAACACTTTGAACATGTGGGAACATAGACAAACACTTGGAAACAACTTTTATGGCAAATTCCTGTATCACATTTACTTCGTAACATCGATACACCCTTATCCATTGATTACTGTATTTTATGGTTTAAATGATTGTTTGGGCAATGGTGATTTTGCTAGTCTTGGCACGTTTGAGATTTGTAATTTTGCAACGTTAATTGAAGAAATTTGGGACCTGAAATGCAGTGAACGTACAGTACAGTATGTTCTAAAAGATCCCTTAACATTAGTTAATACACCGTGACCAGTTATAATGATATTTCTTCAAAATTTCCCAATGTTTGTTTGTTTGTTTCTCCCACAAAGTTCAAAGTTTCATTTCACCAAATTTTACAATTTTTTGATTTGTGTATTGCAGGCAAGCAAATCATAAAATTTTAGGTGCAAGAATATTTTTACGTTCCTGTTCGTCATAGTGAAGGTTTCATTCCTTTACTATATTATATTAATCCTACTTCCTCTCTACCCGTGGTTTTTATGTCTTACCTTGAGAAAATCCTATGAGATTGATGCCCTTTGGATACTTGTCGAAGACATTTTGTAAAAATGGTCTGTAGTAGTGGACCAAGTGCCACATTCCCAGGAAACTTAAAAAACCGAAATCAGGCTGTAAGATTATGCAATCCGTACCTGGATGTGCTCGTTTGATAGCTGCACATATTGCTTTATGCTTAGAGTAATAAAAGTCCAAAAAACCGGGTATGAAAACAACCGGAATGTAGGATTTCGTGTCATTTGCAGGAATATTGTCGATGATGTTTGCGCAAAGACAAACAAAAGAACAAGAAAACAAGAGCAGATAGCCGGACTTCATCGTTAGTTACCGTATTTCGAATTATTGACTGGGTTTCAGAAACCAGAGCATATTTAAATGGCGTATGGGTGTGGTTACATCACGAACGGATCTCATAATTCCAATTACTTTCATTTTGATATTATCTTAGTATGATTTATTACAGCCATTTTTTATAAACAAATCCTCGGTGCGGCGGAAATGGTGATCGTAAAACTCTGATGCGTAAAACAATAATGGAGATTTTTATTCCATCGCCCGTATAAGCTGTTACATCACTTGTTTTTGCAGCTAACCACACGGAAGGAAGGTATAGAAAAATCTGAATTGCATAACTACGAAAACAATTATTCAATTATTTATTTGACTACCGGGTAAATATATTTACGTGGGAATTGTTGATTGATCGTTAATACAAGAAATGTGGGATATATTGTAGTTCCTGTATTTCACACACATCATTTTTTCATTTTTTGATACAAAAATGTAAATATAAATTGCCGATTTCAAACAGATAAAATGTTACCGTATGGTACTGTATAGCAACTATTTGTTGCCGTTCTGCTATACGGTAGCATTTTATTTATTTGAAGTCAGTACCGTAGTTTATATTTATATTTTTTACGCCTAGTACATACACATACTGTTTTTCACCTGAAAACTGCTTAGTGAAGTGAAAAAATGCATTTTCACACGTTTATTTTTTCAATTTAAAATTTTTAACTTATGAGTGGAAAAACACTTGTTTTTATTTACATCCTGGGTGAAATCCCAGACACTTTTTTCACATGAAAAAATTTTACCCAATCAATCAATCAGTCATCACTCGCTGATGAAGCATGATTCTTGAAAGTTTGATGTGATGTACAGTACACCTATGGTTATAAAAAACTTCACTTCACTCAGTGCTGACCACACTACAAATGCCTAGTTTCAAATACTGTCAATAAGCTATTCTGATTAATTTATGCATTTTATTACATTTTGTTTTTAATGCCAATTCTTCTATCACTTTTGTATGTGATCACGATGGAGTTTATTTATAATTTATCTGTGAATAACAAATTGACGCATCATCGCGTGAGTTGAAGTACCAGTTTGAGCCCCCTGATATTAGAACTAAAAATGAGCTAAATGGAAAGAGTGAAACCATTCGTTTACGGTACAGTAGTTTTTATACAATTTACAGTATAAAATGCAAAATTGTATTCAATTCAGTATTTAGTTAGATAAGACAAAATGTATTTCATTACGATGTCTGGAGTTAAAATAAATGATTCACGCCAGGAATGGAAACGATTTTTAAACCACCACGCTTGTCCAGTATCCGTCATAGTAAACCTAAGAATGAAATACAAAGTTTTATCCTCTCCTGCTAGGAACTAAAATCTAGTCTTTACTTTTTGTTGAACCATGGGAGCGATATTGGAATTTGCATCCCAATATTCAAAACGCCTGAAATAAGAAAACAAATTGGGTGTAATGAAGATGCTGCAGGAAAAAATTAAATCTATTTACTCTGTTTGCCTAGGTTTCACAACAGTATCTCCTTCACCTGCGAGCAACATAGTCGAGTTCAATTTCAAGAAATTAGTCTTGTAATCTAAAAGAAATTTTATTTTACAAACTATATTTTACAACTAAAAAAATATACCCACTAGAGGCATTAACGTGTTGAACGAGATTATTCACGATTGGCAAGAATGTGCAATTTTTCAAATAATCTTCTTCTCTGGTTGGGTCTTGACGATTTTAAAATAGAAATTAGTTTCGTCGAAATTATACTTTAATAATTTATATTCGATATTTGTAACGGTACCGTGCCAATATCCTGCTTGCGATTCGGTATCTTGCAACTGTGGGGTGTAAAATAATCTGTACAGAGACGAATTATTAGAGACACAAGTCAATAAAACGTGAGTTAATTCGGTCATTCATACTCTGTCAGCGCAGTGTTTGTCAAGTTGTTTGGATTTGTAAATCCTAGACTTACATTTAGATATTGACTTTCGGCCACTGGGAGAGAAAAAAAATGTAAATCTCAAAGATTGGGATAATCTTTGTCATACTTACATCCAAACGAACCAAGATGCGATCCAGCCATGCTGAAGAAATTGATGACTTTATGGTTGGACATAATTTCGATTAATGCTCGTCCAATCAACGTTCCTACTGTAAATAAAAAAAATCAATTCGAGTTTCCCTCTTCCCCTGTTTATATGTCTTATACCTTGAGAAAATCCTATGAGATTGATACCATTTGAATACTTGTTGAAGACATCTTGTAATAATGGTCTGTATAAGTTGACCAAGTGCCACATTCCCAAGAAACTTAAGACAGCGAGATCAGGCTGTAAGATAATACAATCCGTGCCTAAATGTGCTAGTTTGATGGCAGCACATATTGCTTC
>JAQFZO010000906.1:0-19458 GCA_034695885.1 Geophilus flavus | reverse complement strand
TGGAAATAGAAAAATGGAAATTGGGGCGGGGGCATCGAACCGGAAAAATTGGGTTATACAAAAATTTCTATACATTTAAAAAGAAAGAAAAACAAAGGAAAACAAAGGAAAGAAAGAAAAAACTAAGGTAGGTGGCGTTGTGTGTAGTGCTACATCAGGCAGCAGGATTATGGGGGTCAAAGAAAACTCCCAGTTCCCTGAAATTAAAAAAAAAAAAAATATGTATATTATTTTGATTAATACTCCGATGGTTGTTGATGATGATATGTTTAAAACTTGTCCATCAAAACAGCATGAGACTTCAAGGGGATAGATGGGAAAGAAGCTGAACAATACATAAATATAATTTCCGAGTTTAACTTAGCACTCGTGTTAAATGCCCTAAAAAATTCAGTATTCAGTATTGTTATGCTTCAATAGGTGTACGTTCAATCTTCGATTTCTCTGATTTCCACAACTGGAAGTGGCTTGAAAAAGATGCGCAAAACCTCTTTTTTGTAAAATTGGTTTTTCTGAAAACTGTTTTCAAGAAAGCGGGTCTCGAGTTGCTTTCCGGTAGCGGAAATCCGTTTTCGACTTTTTCCAGGCGGTTCCAACAAATCAGATGTCTTGTGAATACTTCTATTTATAAACAGTGGGAAAAAATAACAATTAACTGTGAACAACTCAACCTTTGTTGCCATTTGTTTTTGCCCACTCATTTAGGTCACGTGCACTTATGTCACGAGTGCTTGTATCACGTGTGCTTGACGAAGCAGCCACTAATTACTCTGATTGCCGCCATTTTGTTTTGTTGTGCAAACAGCATAAACAGGCCGACAGAACATAAGCGAGTCTTTTCTGGTTTGTAGAAGACCAGTTTATGCCATAAATAGAAGACATTTGATAAATAACATATCAGTTGCAAAGGTATTGTTGCGTTTAATTCAAAACCAGTATCCTGCTATGCCTTTCTTCTCCGTCCAATTCAACCATTTCTTCTTTTGACAAACTCTGTCTTTGCGCTTGTTGTTATGACAAGATAAAAATAAAAGTTCGATGTCCTCTTTTAATATCAGAGCCAAGTTCCGGGAGATAAAAATGAAAAATTAGATTTTTTTGTGGTTGCTCGGAACTGGAATGTAGTATTAGCACAGTGTGGAAAATATTCAATACCGCGCTTATAATGCATGTGAGCATTTAATCCCTTTTATTGGTCATGTCATTCTTCATCAGTAAATCATTTATCAAGGCCTCGTTTTCACTGCTGTTCCATTAACGTGTGAGCGCACGAGCTAACTAATTCACTTTTCTCTCGTTGGCCTATATTTTGCACAGGATTCATCATTTTGTCGCTAATTGGCCAACTCAACTCTTGAACGCTTGCTTTAATTACCCGCATTGGAATCAGCAATAATTTCATACACTTATTACTTACAAAGGGAAGAGAGGAGACGAGAGAGAGCGAGTGAGAGACTCTCGCTCCAAATGGATGGTCGGTTAGGCCAATCGAACAGGTACGGACTCATTTGAGCAGGAAATTGCCCATCCGGATTTTGATGAATGGGAAGAAGTCGAAATTTGAAAAGTTTGAAATTATGCAAATAATTGATCGACACCAAACACACACTTATACATTTTTATTTTCCTGATCCACCGATTTGTAGTGGTTTGCGGAGATTTGAAGAAGGGTTTTTATAACGACGATCGATTCTACGTGGTCGTATAAAATGACCGTTATATTTTTTTATTGCGTTGCACCGTTTCTCAAGGCCATTATAACGGGGTCAGTGTGGACACAATAACATGTAAACACTGCAGACTATCGAAATACAATAAGGGAGCAACTGCTGTGGTATAGAGTGAGACGAAGTTATCATTTTCACGTTTTTTTCTTTCCTGGAAGTTATTTTTATATTTTTTTATTTTTTCGGGGTCTCAATATAAAAGTTATTTCATTAGAGAAAGAAAATCCGACACATCTGTTGGATTTTTTTCAGGATAGACCATTTCAGACCGTGATAATCACCTCTCAAGACCAAGACGAAACCATTTGTTCATCTGTCTAACTAAGAGTCTTTGCTTGAGCCGCTCGAGGATCAATGAACTGGAACCTTCATTCAACAAAAAATAAATAAGAGGAAAGTTTTCAATAAAAAAAAATGAAATAAAAATAGAAAATGAATTAAGGGTAGCCAATCTAGGTAACTGGGTTGAACATGTCACGTTGTTTACACATCAGATATCTACCGTATGACAAATATGAAAAAAAATTATTTTATATTATATTATACTTGTATTACGGTATGTTTTCTGAGAATTTTTTTTTTGATGGAAGCATTACAGTGATATTTACACTTGATTTATGTCCACATGCGATGGCCCCTTAACTATCTCTAGGGTTTGTTCTTGGAAATCCAGTAAATGAGAATCTGTGATAAAAATGGGGTAGGTTTATAGCTTGATGAAAAATACAGTATGAAAAGACAATTAGGTGTATTCTCACGAATGAAAACGCGATTACAAGACAAAACTAGTCGTGTAGGAAAAACGCGTTTTAGTTCTATGTTAAGAGTACGCCTGCGCAACAGGTTAAAAACGCGTTTTCCCGGTCCGTTTTGTTTTGTCTGGTGGTCTGAAACATTTAATGTAGGTACACATCTTAAGAGACGTGCATGGAAAACGAATTTTGTATGTATGTTGAATTTTGGCAGATAAACAAAACATGGCATCGGAACATGAATGGGAGTTGTGTTTATTCTGTTATCAAAGATACAAAACAATTTCTAATCTTAACAATATCGAAACGAAATAAACAGATTTTCAACAAATTTTTGCCCCGATTTGGAGTGTGCCACAATAAAAAGCATATTTGCCTACCATATTGTTTTGCCCCCTGGTCCCTGGTGTTCTGCAGTGAATCACCATGTTTATCTTTCTGTCGCACTCGATTCGCCATCTCGAAATAATATTCATAAAATAAGCTATAAAACCATCCAAGCATATATCGTTGGTTTTATTGATTATTGACTAATTATAGCTCCAGTAGTCTTATAATCGTTGTTTACAACTCGAAGAAGAGATAGATCGAAGATAAAATGGCGTTACGCAACAAATAATATAAGCGGCCAGAAACGGAAAACGGAGAATGCCGTCTGGCTACAAAACTCGTTTTAATGACAAAAAACGAGTTTTTTTTATCGAAAATGAATGCGTCTACTCAGATGCCCAACGGGCAACGGCTAAGACGAGATTCTCGTCTTAAATCTCACCAATGCCACAATAATATATTTTGGAGGCAAAAACACGTTTTTGGGCCACCTTTTTCATGTAGGGTGACCACTGACCAAGCCGTATATAAAATGATCTGTACGTATTGATCCAGCCTGCCAGGTACATACGACTTTTTTCTCTCTTTTTTTTTTTATTCTTATTTAATCACACGCTCTTTTGGCCGGAAGATTACTGCGACAGAGGTTGCATCTGAAATAAGAAGGTTTTTTTTTATGGTGAACCGCCCGTTTTCCTATCAGAAAGTAAATAGCGTTATTGCTGTACACGAAAGAGCGCGGCGGTCGGAAAGACGCCCGAGTTGATATAAAGAGTGGTAAATTATCATGGGAAGTAAAAAAAAAAACGATTGAAGGCCTTAAGTCGGTAGGGAGAAAGTTTTTCATGTGGGAGTATAGTGTAGTGCAGACACACTACCGGGACTGAAAATTTAGTGCACATGAATAACAAGTAGGTGTACGCTTGGCGTGAATTATACCAACTCGTATAAACCGCTGAACTTGTTCATTAGAACTAGGTTGCTTCGGGGGTTTCGTTTAATAATGCCAAAAATTTTGTTTTCTCTGAATTCGATTAGACCCGAAGAGCCGAATGCCGCCTCGAAAACTTAACGAGATTTCTCCTAATCAAAAGAACGACTTATTTTCTCTAAATTAAAATACGAAGATTTAATAATCTTTGATTACTCCATCGATGTAACAAACAACCGACGAAAAACAACATTCATTTTCCATTTTAAAGCCTAGTAACACACATCTACTGTTTTACAGCATGAAAACTGCAAAGTGCAGTGAAAAAATGCGGGTTAACTCGTTAATTTCACTCAGCAGTACACAACCAAGATTTTTCACTTTAAAAAATTTCAGGGGTAAAGTAAAAAAAAACGCGTGAAATCACAGACAATTCTTTTCATTTTACTCAGAGGTGTATAAAACTATAAGCTTTAAACCCGTAAATTAGTTTGTCGTCGATGAAAACTAGCTCTCTTTTAAATTAAAAAGGTAACAAGCCGCATTATCACGAGTCGGCTAATTGCGTCTTTCGTGTTTGCGTGTAACTCGACTCTGGGCTTGGTTGGTAAATACAATATTCTAGGAGTGGGACCCTTCTTGTTGAAAGAGGAAAAGACGAGAAGGAGGACGAGAAGAAGAAGAAGAAGAAGGAACGGCTGTAGCTAACGTCTAATGAACGCACCCGTCTTCACTTGTTTGGCTTTTCTCGTGAAGCCACTCGTGCAAGGTTGGGAGGAAGAGGGGAGAAGAGGAGAGGGGAACGTCGATGGCGTTCGGGCGTAACGTAGTGTAGGTAGGGAGTAGGTTGGTGGCGTGCACGAGACGCCCGAGTATCTAAACACCTTCGTTACACTCTCTAGGCTTAGACGAGGATTTTATAGAATTTGATAAAGGTGAAATTACGCTACGCCTCCGTGCAACCCCTCATCATTATTGCTCTTGTTATTTTATATTTTTTCATTTTTTCATTTTTTACCTATTCTTTTCTTCTCTTTTCCCCCCTTTTTCATTCTTAAACACGCATTTTACGATGGCAGGCCTATTACTGATAAATAGGGGGTTGTAAAGGGTTATAATTATGTTTATAGAAGATGCTTTTTACTTATAAAAGTGTGCTATCAAGAAAATAGCAGTGGGCGAGTGGCAGAACGTGAATGTTTAATGAGGTTTCTCTTTTCCTTAACCCTTTCTCTTTCTCCCTCTCTCTCTTCTCTCTCCCCCACTTTTCTCTCGACAAACCCGTGTTTCGAGCACGTGTTAATAATGCATTGAAGAATCTCAACCCTTTTCCTCCCGACCACGCCACTTTGCCTCATTTTTCATTTCCGGAATGGATCATTCCCTTTGGCTCTTTTCTCCCTCCACTTAAATCTCGTTGCCCGTCATGCATCTGTCTGTTTATCTTTCAACTTTGAAGTAGGGTTGTGTTGGTGTGTGTGTGTGTGTGTTGGGGGGAGGGGAAGGAGGGGGGTTGGGGGATCGGTTGCAGTGTGGTTAGAGGGTTTGCTTTCGACGTCGACGCAGTTTTATGGCCGCTCGAAACGTTGGTGATGTTAAAAGCTAATCTGAGCATGGGGAAGGCGATCGGGATTTTGATGGGCGCGCATAACACTTGGTCCCTTTACTAGCCCCATAGCCACTCATCGAGGCTGCCATTCAATGCCTCTTTACGCTCTTTAATTTTGGGCGAGAAAATTTGCAGTTGGGTCGTGCGCGTATTAAGGTGAAAGATATTCGAGGCTTGGGTATTGAATTAAAATATTTTGCTTAACGGTTACGGGTGGTGGAAGGAAGATGTGTGGGTGTGGGAAGCCTCGCCGCAATTTGCCAGATGCAGATGAGTGTGCAAAATGGTCAAATGCGTACACGCCCCACCCAAGAAAGCGCTGCTGCTTCCGCTTTTCAATCTGCGGTTGTCTGGTTGCTTAATGTTACTTTCTGTTTTTGTTTTTATTCTTTTTTTATTAGTCTTTTTAATGAAAATAGATTTTTTTTTCGAAGTCATTGGGCATTTGAGGCTTTTTCTCGTGTTTTTTTGTCAGGGGTTTAGGTATGATGCGTGTAAAATGTCAAAATTGTCATGTTCTGGTACGATGGTTGTGTTACGAAGGTTTGGTGATGAAATTCTATCAGCTGTAATTCAATTAATTTTATTTGTCCGGATTGAAACTCGACTCTGGTTGCAACTAGATAAACGTAGAATCGCTGTATCTGGATAAATAGTCAATTAAAGTGGAAGGGAAAATTAATATTGAATTGTCATTCGGAATGTCAGAGTGTACATGCGAATGGAAGATTACGAGGACGAATGGTGATGAAACAAGAACGTTATATAGACGTCGTGACAATATGGGAATGCGGAAAAGCAAATCTCTAGGTTCAAATTGGAATTACCAGATATTTTGCTCTCCCTACCAATACCGAGGGGAGTAGGAATACCACCCGCAGATGGGGGATCTAACAAGATCAGGAGTAAACGGAGAAGCTGATTTACTCGCTACTTTCTCGGAATGAGAATAGGTAAACACAGAGCAGTAAACATTTATAACTTGAAGATGAATGGGAGGCAGAATAATTGCTGAATATTACATTACCACTTCAAATGTCGTGGCTGTTTCCTCGCAGCGAGTTGAAATTACTCTCTTGTAGAGATGGAAACACAATTTTAGGAACGATCACTATATAGTTGGGGCTTCTAAAATTTTAACATAAACTTTCAGTGGGTTTTTTCTTGATCTCTACTATGGAAAGAATAAAAAATTCAAATGCCGTATTCAGAGTCGAAGTTATGTGGAATGCAAGTAGGCAAATACAAAGGGCAATAACCGATTTCTTTCTCTTCTGCTGCTGTTTCTTTTTTTTAGGGGGGAGGGGGAGGCGATCACCCTGCCGGCGGGTGGGTTCTCGTGGATTCACTTTTATTCGATTTGGCGTTGTATCGTTTTGATAAAATCGACTTTATTCTAAATCTGGATTTTTCGGTGAAATGGAGAAAAATCGCGATTTGGCGAAATGGGTTTAACATCGTCTGGCGGAAATGATTCCAATTATCACTAACTCAAACAAAACATTTTTGGAAAGAGCACAAAGTGCCTGTTCAAGAAAAATCACTTCCGATTTTGACCACAAATGATGACTAACCAAAATTAATGTTATTTGGATGTGCAAGTGTTAGTTTTCAATGGGGCCGCACCATTGCATTCCGGAACCTATTTTTCCAGAAAAAAGTCACTGGAAATGTGAACAGCTAAGATACTTAAGTGCCACAGTAGTTCTTCTGGTGTTAATTTTCAATTAACGAAGCTTAAATTCTAAATTTGAGATTTTTCACTGGGCATTGGCCATCTCTTTAAGTAATAACTCGCTGCCCCCTTTCCTCCTCCCTCCGCCCCCCCAAAAAAACATAACTTCTTACCCAGACAGCTTTCTCCCGAACGTCAAACAACATACTGTAGTATATTTCTATCAACAACTTTACTTTTTGGCAAACGCAGACCCCCACAGTCACAGTAAATAACAACTTCATAAATAAAAACTTTTTCCCATCAACATTTAAAAGAAATAAAGCTCGGCGTTTTAATGGAGTCGTTAACACCATTTCGCAGTGGGCAGAATGCCATCTGCTCCTCCACACCTGAATCGTTTGTCCACTTGAACGACTCGGTCATCTGTCTTCGTCAGTTGACGGCGCCTGGTGGGCAGTTGCTCATCCCCAGGGCGACACTGGGTTCTCAAGATCATATCCTTTTGACCTGCTCGACCAAGCATTTGCCACATGTTGTGATGGAAGACCAGCTACTGGGAATACACACACACACACTATATTTATATATATATATATGTACCCATACACAAGGTGTACATAAAGACGAAACGTAACGAGCTTTAACAACGTTACTGTAAATTGAGTAAATTCGAGCGAGTGTTTTCTGTGGTAAATTTTAATTCAACTCGGGTTATTCTCGAGGGAAGGGGTGGGGACTAATGAATGCCGTACACGACTCCTGCCATTGAATTAGACTGTAAAGTGACTCGACCCCGCAGGACCCTCGGGAACTCAAAATCATGCGGTCCCTCCCGCCCTGGCCAGCCC
Source organism: Geophilus flavus (assembly GCA_034695885.1). Lineage (NCBI taxonomy): Eukaryota > Metazoa > Arthropoda > Chilopoda > Geophilomorpha > Geophilidae > Geophilus > Geophilus flavus. The sequence continues at coordinate 11,583 of JAQFZO010000906.1, read as the reverse complement.
AATGCCTTGACGAGATAATTGTATGCTTTGAGGGTCTTTTTCCCTCACGTGCTTACGAATTCGCTCAAATGAAATCGTTTATTTTTCATTATTCCCTCTTCTCGCAACCCGAGACGAGACGCGTAATGAAAAATTCATCCAATCAGTCTGATGTTTTGTTTGCTACCAGCAAATCTCTGTCGATGGTTCGTGTTATTCGTGTAAATAGAAATATAAATATAGAAAACGGATCTGGGATCAGGATGAAGAAAAGATTTTTCTTGTGTCGACTTTGGTTGATGTTAAGACCGTCTGTCTCGAGGGGTTTTGAATGGATTTAGAACCAAAACTCGAAATCAGAATACCGTACGGTATTTTGAAAAACATCGGCATTCGGTATTACAAGTATTATTTTCGATTTTTCGGTACCGTAGTTAAAAATAAATTAAATAGTTTAATATTTAATAATTTAGGAGTTTTTGGTGGATTTTGTGAGAGTTTCGAGTGGTTGTAAAAGGTTTTGCAGCTAAAAGCGATTTAAAACCTGTCAAAAACCACCTAAAACCAACGAAAAATTCCAAAAACACCCAAAAACTTTAACAAAACCACCTAAAACTGCCCAAAACCAAAAACGGTAACGGGAAATAAAAAATTCCGGGTTTCCGGTATGGGTAAATACCGGTAGAGAAACCCTATTCGACCCATGTATTTTTTTTTAGGGAAATTTAAAAGGAATTTATGAAATTTAGTTCTTAAACTTTTCAACTGATGTAATACACCAGTCCCGACTTGTTTGTCGTTTGTTTGTCTGGTTGTTTGTACCCAGCATGCATGGAGGCTGGAACTTAATATCTGCTGGTTGCCTAGACAGCCGGAGATATCAGTCGAGTCATCTAGAAAATCTTACTTTCCTCTCGACTTTGAATTGCAATACGAGTTCCTGATATATTACCATCTTGAAAGCAATACTTCCATTGAAAAACCATTAACAATTGAAGTACTCTTCTTAGCTTAGATGTATACAGTATACAGTACATCCATCCAGTTTTTCGACTAGACTTTACATATTTTTGAGAAAATGGTCTGCTATGACTCATGGGCTTTTTGTGTGGGAGGGTTTTAATGAAAACAGTTTCTATTCAACCGATTTCAATGAAATAAAAATTTTGTTTACCTGAATTCAAAATGTCTCAAAGAGAATTCACGTCTCGATAGAAACTGATGTTTACTTCAATGGAGTCGGTTCTTGGAATATGTCATACGGGGAGGGGAAGGAATTTTTTGTGTGGAAAAACATCTTTGTCATTGAAAAATAGTTAAAGAATTTTGAAATAGGTATATAAAAAGAAAATATTTTTAAAAAAACAGCTGTGATTTGACTTTGCGCAGCATAGCATTGCATTGGTGCATTGCGGGAAAGCTCAGCTCACGGTCGCGATTTCTTTTATAGTATTTGAGCAGCAACTTGTGTCTACGCTTGGCTGAACTTCCTCTTTTTCCCCTCCTCCCTTCATCCCAATCCTCCCCTCTTAATCGATTGACTGCTGAGCTAATACTACCCATGAGTAATTCTCTATGAGGTGATTAAATATTTAATTCTTTCACGAATGATCCATTGTGCGAACGCAGATTCACACTTGTATCTCCATCCAAATTACCTTCTTCCAACTTTCCAATCTAAAAGTAAAAGGAAAAAACGTTTAAAATATTGCTTTCAGCAATTTTCTGCAATTTTTGGTTTTGTTATGTCGTGTCAGACACTTGACTGTGCTTTGGTTTACACAAACTACATCTGGCGAGAAAGGCTCTGAGTACTAATAAGCTTTAGGAAGTGAGAGATTTTTGTAATAAACAAAATCGTTTCAACAGATTTCAACACAACTTATAACATGACCTCTGTTATTCGGCAAGTACACTTATGGTCATAAAAATCTTCACTTTACTCAGTGTTGTTCACACTACAAATGGCTAGTTTCAAATACTGCTACTATTGGGCCAAGTTAATATTTTAGGGTATTGATTTTAACAAAAGACGATACTATCTAAGAATTATGCAAATGAGATCTCATGTTATTTATTTTGTTATTTTGATGAGTTGAGTCAATCCCCTTCAAATATTAGCCTGGTCCAATAGCCTTGTGACAGTATTTGGAACTAAAGAAAAAAATTATTAACATATATTGTTTTAGACACAATACAAGATGCAGTGTTGCAGACTATTGAAACAATATGCCCCATTCTTATGCTACTCTGACTTCCCAAGCCTAAAAATGTATGATTTCTACCAGAAAACTCTGGATTATCAAGCTCACGATTTAATGCACTTTTTATCTCTTAGCAAATATCTATAGTGCTCGATACGACTTACTACTGGCTCTAGAGGTTGAATATTTTGTTGCCATCCGATCGTGCAGAATCTGTAGAGCATTCCCTAAAGGTTTCGGAATCTCCTGCTGATGAAGCAGACTTAAAATCTATGCATGATTTTATTTTTCACGACAGCGCACAGTATACAGTCTAGCTAGTTTATGCTAGTTTCTACTTTAACGGCACTCCCCAGTCCCTGAGTGACTCACACGATCGAGAGTTTATTGTATACATAAATTGATTGGATAGAACCTCTACAAATCTTTAAAACTACAAAATGCGACAAAGTCACACCGTCACGATTCGAGTAATCAGTAAGCCATCAATACAGCGCGCCCTTTCTGTTCAACATCAACACGATTTGTTATTTCCATTCATCAAGTAAGTTAAACCATTTTCGAACACTAAACGTGGATCAGTATAATTTCCACAGGGAGGAGGGGAGAAAAAAAACTTCTCACACAGTACAGCCCTTCCCTCTGTACAGCAACTCTAATCCGGGACACTTTGACTGGAAATAACATACACTGGGTGAAATGGGGGGTTGGTTGGATCATCTCCTCCTTCCTGCATCCAAGATAAATGGTTATGGCTAGGGAGAACTATATACTGAGGATAGGGCTCAACATCTAAGCTTTTTTTCTCCCTCTCTCTCTCTTTCTCTCTCTTTCTCTCCGTTTCTCCTTTCTTCTTTCTCCACCCACACATAGTTACTTATCTGCGATGGCAGCCCCGAATCCTTCACTCACTCCACTTGCTTTTCCTTTCCCCTTGACTGATTTTTTTCCCGCGCATCGCTGAATAACGGGGCACATTGGAGCAAACCCCTTTGCTGCTCATAGTTTTCTTTGCAGCCGATGATGAGTTGGCATTCGTTGTCCATCAGTGCGTGGCTGATACAAGCGGAGATAAGCGCAACACAAACCAGTTGCAAAAAGAAAGAAGAAAAAAAAATCTCGATCGTAATTTGCGATTGCTTTTTTCCGCCTTCTGTGTTTATTAATGCGAAGGACCTTATCTGATGCTCGTATCGAAAATGCAAACGTTGTGCAGTAATAAACGCCCCCGAATCATCTGTTGTCATGGTTGCGATGGGCGTGATTGCTCGTCGTTATTATTCACATTGGATTTTAAATGGTTTCAGTCAAAGTGGGTAAATTATTTTCCCGAGTCGCACACGGTCAAATCGCCATTTCTGCTGCGTTTGACGTGAGGGATTGTGACTGAGGGAGTCGGGGACTTGTAGGGTGGGGTGTGGGAAGAGGAATTGGGGGTTTTTTCTTTATTTATGGGGTTAAATTTAAATTAGAATGGGCTTGGATTAGAGTTTTCGTCGTTTTCTTTAATTGGAAAAGGAAGTTTCGTCTTTTTCTAAGCCGCAAATCTTGTCCTGGATGATAAGCCTCGATATAAGTCCGGGGCAATTTCCGTTTTCCTCCAATGGGTCTTCAGAATGCCAGGCATCCTAAAGGGCACGGCTTGCAAACTTATCGATCCAATAGCAATCGAGTAAAGGATATTCCTTTTTCTTTCTCTTTTTCTTTTTTTTCTGTATAGCAAGCGACGATAAGACGCAAAGTTGTTTGTCTATCGAGACCGATACACATTGGCAGTAATTTTTTTCCTGTATAACCAGCCCAGTTTGCTCTTCGGGAGATGCTGCACTGCAAACAACACTTTGCGAAAACTTTGAAATTCATTTTTCCGTAAAACGCACACGAAATATTTACAAGTTACAGTCGTGGAGATTCACAGGTGGAAAAATAATGAAATTAAGCTAAGTGGAAAAAGTATTTAGTGAGATGGGCTGAATGGAGTTTGGCCTAACTGACCACACTTGTACTTTTTCGCTTAATTTAACAGTGTTCAATTGCTGTTGCCACTGCACATTCCATTCCAAGTTTCTCATTTGCAGGCAGCTTGGATAGTCGTAGTGAGTAGTGATGTATCAACTCGTGACATTTCAACCATCTCCGCCCAGAATGAAACCATAAAAAGAAGGTCGTAGACACAAAAGCCAAAAGAAAACTTTTTTGCGCCGATAACGAATGACTTTCAGCATTTCTAAGCATTAAAGTCGTCCTTCAGCTCAGTTGATGTTTTATTTATTTACTAACGCGAAATTAATTAACAAAAAAATATGAGGGAAAAATTGTATAGCCCATTGAACTTCCCCAACTTAGTAGATTTAGTCTTTAGTCGCCTCATTACTCCGTGTTGTTACATAGAAAAAAAAACTCTTAATCCTAAGAGACCTCAATGAATTTAATTTTTCCACACTTAGAATGTGTACAAGTAGTAAACTCAGAGAAATTACACGAAACTAGACTTAACAGCGATATGAATCTCTTGTTTACAAAATAAACACGCGTGCGGGTGAAACGTGCAATTCTGATACGTAATTTATTTCGTAAGACTAATAACGAGTCGCTGCACTTGACATTATAACGAATCTCCCTTGTTTAACCTTCGAAAAACGTGTTTACACACATTTGTTCGCTTCACAAGATCACAACAAACAGAAATTTTTTTTTTTAAATTTACAAGAAATTAACTTTCAATCCCCAATGATCGAGGTGACGAAATTAGAGTCTTTCCTAAGTATCACGTTAAAGTCCGAGCAAATGAATTAGAAATGAGACGCAAATTGAAATGGTAAAATCAATTAATTTTAAAGTCTGTACGAAGGCAATTTTTACTGTACTTGGACTGCGATCAACTCGCTTGTTGTCTGATGTATGGTGATAAGAGCTCACAAACGCGCTTATCGCTAGACCCAGGGCACCAAAGGGGTCGCGCGTGTGAAATGGCGCGAGTTGCCCGTTGTGATAACTCGTCTAGTACTGCGCCGTTTCTACACCGCGCTTGCTCATCACATTCGGGAGCAAATTTAAAAATCTCTCTCTCCCTCTCTCCCACCCTTCCACCCCTTTATGTCCATAAATAATGTTAACGTTGGGGGTCAGGAAGATGGGTTCACCTGTCAGGTGTTGTAAGGTCATTAAAATTACTCATGGAAAAATGAAACTAAAGGGTTTTATGTGGGAAAATAAAATATGTGATAATGAAATCCCATGATTAATTTAGTGGTCGCTCGAGAGTCATTTTGATTTCCTAATATCAGATGGGAGTAGACTCGAGTGATTGTTTTGTTTTCCCAGTGGTCAGCCAGTTTTTTTTTTTTTCTTTTGTGGGGTTTTCTATTTTCTGTAATCAATTTTTCTTTCTTTCTTTAAAGTTGAAGGTTAATCTTGTTTTTTCCTTTTTCCTTTTTATTTTTGACCAAACGTCGCGCATGTTGTTCTGGGAAAGGATTGTTATTGTTCTGAGGTCGGTTTTTATTCGGACTTTGTTAGTCCCCCGAGCAATGTACGATGCAGTGGTTTAGTTTGTTCCATGTCTGGTGGTCATTCGATGTCTGGTTAGTAGTTTTCACATAAAACGAACCGCAGATAGACAATGGGATGGGATATGGTTTATTTATAGGCAACACTATAGGTGCTCCATTGCAGGAAAAACAACTTTTTCTGACCATCAATTTGGGATTCAGGGTGCAATAAAGGGACAAAACCCAGAAATTGTGTGGAGATGGGCAAAAAAAAAAAAAAAGAGAAACGAAAAATCAAAAATGACAGGGAAGAAGAAAAATTGTAGATACCAGAATCCCAGATCAAATTTGGGATCAGTATAAGCTGCTGGCTTTCTATGAGGGTGTCCATGGTTGAGTAGAAAAATGGGTTTTGCACCAGAGTCAGACAGACTCGATATGATAGATAATGTCTAGCCACCTCAACCAAGAAAAAAAAATTAATTTCTTTTAAAATTTATTTTTCTAGCTGGAAGAACCGACGGTGATCATCCAGAAGGTCCCACATTCATCAAAGAACCGCCAAACAATGTCGATTTCTCCAACACGACAGGTGTTACCATCGAATGTTTAGCAACGGGAGATCCACTGCCACACGTAACGTGGGAATCGAGCACGGGAGCATCGATAGGATCCTTGGACAGCGTGCGACAAGTGTTGCCCAATGGAGACCTCGTGTTCCCACCGTTCAAAGCGGAAGAATTTCGCCAAGATGCTCATGCGGCTGTATACAGATGCGCAGCGACGAATGCTGCCGGAACGGTTTTGAGTCGTGATGTGCACGTACGAGCAGGTAAGAAAGAAAGAAAGAAACTAAGGAGTGTAGAAGGGTGCGGGTTCGGGGACGAAGAGTTTGCGTTACACTCGTATTATCCGTTTCCCTCCCTCGAGTTTTCTCTTTCACCTCACGTCTAACGAGTCACTAATGAGTTGCGTGAGGTGGCTTGACAGCCGATATAGCATGTAGCGGCCGAGTCAATGCGTCCTGACGAGAGATGAGGCGCCACATCCATCCACCTGCCACCAGGGCACACAACACACCTCTCCTGGTCATCGATTCCTGTTGTGCGTGCTTTTTTCTAGATGATTCACACGGTGTGCCAGTATTTTTCGCTTTTCTATTGATGATAGTCTCTCTTATATTATTTTTTTTTTGTAAAGTTAGGTGACAACAATTTATTAATGTGTGTGTATTTCTTGAATTAATGATTCTAAAAAGGTGATAAATCGTTTGCAGGTTAAAGGATTGGGGTTTTGGCAAAGTGTCATGTGTTTTTATGGCTTACATTTGTCGTAAATATTAATTTTTTGGGCGGGGTAGGTGGGAGGGGTCGGGTGGAGTGTTGAAAAGGGGTTTGGTTTTTTGAATGTGAAATGAGTACTTGTTTTTTATATTTTTTTTTCTACTTTTTAAAAATTTTAAATGAAGATGGATCGGGATGGAATGAAGTTGAATTGGTTGATGGATTCGTGGGGAAGTTGGTTTTTATCATTCGTTCAATGCTTGAATTCCGGCATAGAGAAAACGACAGAAAAAAAATTTTCTGTTTTTTTTTATTCCCAAAAAATATGATGGAAGGAAAAAGCTAAATTGAAAAGTGTTATCGATGGAAGATTTAAATGAGAAAAAAAAAATTTATTAACGAAGAAAAAATCAAAGTTTCTGGCGATAAGGATTTTAATTGCGCGTCTTAAAGATGGAAAACAATAACACGGTGTCAAATTTATGATGAAGTGAATGCAGTCGGTCTTAAATTACCGTTGCGAATGGTTAACCTTAGGAAGTCCGAAAGGTCGAAAAGCTTAGTTGGTTCATCATTGAGTAATGAACTTAAAACCGATGGCGGCAACGATATTCATTCACCTCGATTTAAAATACGGTAAAAATAAAAATCACTGCAATTTTTATGATGCGAGTTATTTTCAAACCGATCTTCACTATTGTGCGTTTTTGGGTGTGCAACTTCCTGACCACTACACGCATCATCCAGCAGACAAAGAGCAGAATGATCAATCAATGTCACACTAACGGTTTTGTGCAGCGTGTTGATTGCATCGATGGTCGGAACATTTATTTATAAACACACACACATTCAATATTTATTTCCAATATTACTTACCCCAGAAAATCTGTCACTGATTCTACACACTAGAAAAAAAAATATAATACGGTCGAAATAAACACTTCCATCACATCACCGAAACCATTTGAAATGAAATTTTAAACTGGCAAAAATAACATGATAATCCTCTGTTCGCGACGACAACATCCATCCCTGGCTTTGAAAAGTTGAGTTGAGAACTAAAAATGGCTCTCGAGGGACGCCGACAGCGTCTTGGGCGAGAAAGGAAGGGAGAGAGCCTTGGTTGGATGGAAAGAGGGGAAGGAAACAGAGAGAGAGAGAGAGAGAGGCATCGGAGAAAGAAAGTCCTATCACTCTGCGGGTTTATTCCACGTGGGGAAGCGAGAGAGATGAAGCTGCACACAAGACCCAACTGATGCATCATTCATGCATCGAAGAAGAGATGATCGCCCCATCCGAAGACAGGTGCATCAGCACACACGCACACCTTACCTTAATGGCTACCGTCGAACATCCTTTTGCGAGATACATATGCATGACAACACCATTGGCCACGCATGAATATTGGATGAAGAAAACTCGCAACGAGACGACGATGGCTTCAACTTTGACCTCAATTGCAACGCTGACCACGCCACCGCCATCGATAAAAGGCAAGGGCGAACCGTTTAGCAAGACTCGGTATAGCTAAGGCATTGATTGGCTGCTTGTCATGTGGACACGCAAGGGTGCATTGTGTTCGGGAACAATAAAACACAATTATTGCGGTTGATGAGGCTAAATTTAGTTTTTGTTCCGATTTGTTTGAAACGAGATTTAGTTTTAGCTCTGTTTTTGTTTCCTTTCTTTTTTTTTTCCATTCCATTCCAGTTTTCCATTCTTTTTTGACGGTAGGTAATGGAAATAGGTTGATGAGTTCTGTAGAATCTCAGCCGTATAAAAGCTCAAAGGAAATTTTTTTTTTTGAATTTTTTTTTTTTGAGACAATAAAAGATATTTTGAGGATGAAAGAAAGGGAAGCGAGCAATTGAGTTTGTCTTCTTTCAAGCCGAAAATCGTTTTCTATGAAAGGTCATCGTTTTGTCCAAATGGTCGGAAAATTGTTTTCAATTTGCCTCGGCTTGTTTGTCAGATTCTCTCTGCACTTGTATTCTTTTTTTATTTATTCTTTTTTTACCCTCCTGCATTCCGAATTTTGCTTTACGGAAGATGGACTTGATTAAATTAGGCAGAAGTAATGCAATTTTTGCTCTTTTAAACATGAAAAACCAAAGGTAAATATTTATATTTTTCCATCGATTCGATTTAAATTACTTTTTCGAGTATGTACTTCCTGCACTGTACGGTTACTTAAAAATTTATTAAGCTTAATGAAATGTATAACATGAGTTCGGCTTTAATCCACTCACCGAAAGTTTCTTCTCACAGCCAACTTGGCTTTTTTTACGAGTGCAGATGAGTAATATTTTTTTTTCTTTGCGAATGGGAATGGTGGAAAGAAAGAAGCAAAGAACATGTAAAATATAATGTACATTTATAAGAATATTACACCCATTTCTAAAAACATAAGTTCTGGCTAAGCTTTTTTTTCACATATCATTTACTTTTATACTGGAAAGAAGGAAAGGAAAAAAAATGTTTGTAATTTTTGCAGTGTATCGACGTTTTTTGAATTAATGCGCTGAAATATCGACGCTGCATTTATGGGTCGAATGGGAGTGGTGATCTATCAAGTCATGGCCTATCAACCGGTTTAACTGTTACTTTAATTGAAAGCGGATGATGACAACACGAAATTGATATCACAGTGAATATTGGATCGTGTAGTTTGTAAAATGATATCCGGAGTGTATATTTTAATAATTTTACGTATTCAATTGAAACTAGGAGGGAATAAAATTTCTCGAATGGTTAAATACATTAAAGTGCGTTTAATTACGGCTGAATTTAAGTCATCTATTCGTTTAACGTGTAAACGATGGTAATGAAATTCTATTACTTGCCATTCTTTGGCTATATAAAGTTTTGCATGGTGAAACAACAAGTTGCTTGTGGAATTTTATTCCTTTCGTTAATGAATTTTTTTTTATCTTTTCGTTTTGAGTTATATTGGGTTTGCCGACTTTACTCGTAACATCATTTCGGTTCTTTATGTGCACAGGAAATAACATCAACATGGGACGAAATCTGTAATGTTGCCATTTTGTTTTATCTTCACATCTTGCATAGATGTCGTGACAGAATGCAACTGCCAGTATTGCTTAAACTTGCGTAATTATTGTTATTATTATAACGTATGGTTTACAGGAAATAATGGTGAAGAACTTATTGATTTGTTAAGGGTAAAACAGACCTGGATATTAAAGGTCGAGTTAAATGATTTGCTGATGAAAAAAATGTTGAAAAAAAATTTTTTTTTGTAATTTTGAAATTGACTGTACAGTCTTGTATGGGTTTATCACATTGTACAGATTAAAAATAGACTTACCTGTACCTCCTTCCCGCCTTCTAACTAATCTGTTACAATATGACAGGTATATATTTGACCAAGGAGTTGATTTGACAAATACATATGACAATGGCATCGCCCATTCGCTACATTACTAATAAAAAAAAATATAAAACTTTACAACTTGTACTGCATATATTGATGGCTTACGTGTTATTAGAGAAGTGAAAAGCGCATGGTCAAGCCGGCAGTTCAAAACTTCGTTGGAGCTGGGCGCAACCCAATGCATACAACACGTCTCAGGAACGTCGATATGTTAGTCCGCAGAATGGATGTCCGCAGGACATCACGGTAATTACGGCTGAAGTGTCACACATATTAATGTCTTTTGGACGACATATTTATGAGAAGTAATAAAAATGTCGTACTAATGTCATTTTAGAATGTGTCAGTGTCGACGTTCCAGTGTTGGACATTCTCTGGACGTCATTTTTAGTTTGACCGGTTCATGCAAAAAATGACCTCAAGAGAAAATTTGACACTGACACGTCCTAAAATTATGTTAGTACGACATTTTATTACGTTCCTCATAAAAATAAGATCAATAATCATGACGTTCTGGGGGTCCTGGTCCACCAGGACGTAATGTTGACGTCTGAGCCGTGGTTGTGCGCATTGGGAATAATGTAATTTTCAACAGTCCTGCTCTAACTCCCTATTGGTCGGAGCTCCAGTATCCACTTCCTGTATCCAGGGGATCATGTTATAAAAACTTGCAACTGTCTTTTGTGATTAGTTCGCCTAAATAAATTACAACTTGTGCTTTTTGGCTCAGTACAACATCAAGGTACACAGAAAAAATGTTTACATTTGTAATTTTTTAAAATCTACTTCTAAAATGTAAACATTTTTATTTGTTTACAGACGAAAGAGAGTACAGACAGGTCTGATAAGGAAAGTAACTTCATCCTTCCAAGAGAAGCGAAACTACATGGTCGGAAATGGCCTGGACCTTACTTGATAGAAAAATTTCTGCATTTCGCTGCCATTTTGATGTGAGGGCATCTCAGCAAAGTTGTTTCTCTTTAAGTCACTCCACGATATTCGAGTGCCAACATTGAAACACGAAGCGATGTAACAATACCCAGACTTTATTACCTTCGTCTTTAACTCCACTGTTAACTTTAACAAGAAATACGACACTTTAGTTATGCTATCACTCGACACAAAGTGTCGCTTCTCGAGTAAAAGGGCATTCGGTCAACTTGTAAAGTGGTAAGGCAACTATCAGTTGCACATCATGCAACGATGAATATCGCGTTTCCCACATTCCCCAG
>JAQFZO010000905.1:0-19475 GCA_034695885.1 Geophilus flavus | reverse complement strand
TTATTATTATCCAGTTAAGAATGTAATTGACGGAGATTTATGCGAACAATTTAACTCCATTGATCCGATCAAACAGAAAAATATTACTGAAAATTTGGATCGCACACCGAGTGAAGTTAGCAAGAAACTCGAAGATATTCGTACACGTTATGCTTTCTAATTTAAGGAAATTATAAAACGAAGATCACTTGTTAGTGTTAGGGAGAAAGTATGAGGAGCATTGGTTACAAAAATAAAATTCATTAATATAATTTTTATTGTAAAAACTATAAAAGTTCTATTTACATTTTCCATATTCCTGTATATTTTCCAGAAATAAAATTTGAAATTGAAAAAATTATATTTAAATCAATGCTTTCCATATAATGCCTCATTATTTCATTTTACCAATGTGAAGGAAAAATTTGCATTTGATATTTGAAATCATATATCTCATAATTCTGTTCATTATTCATCCGTATTTTTTTTTCGTTACTAATTTAGTACATACATAATTCGTTTTGTGAGTAAATTGGAAGTAACTTTTATAAACATGCGACATTAAATTGAAATGCCTGCTAAAAAAATAAACTTTTTTTATTTAATTTTTTTTCTTTTTAAAGCATTGCTACAAAAACATTTTCGAATTTCTTGATTTTTATGCGACAGAAAATAGACAAAACATTTTTTGTTTAAATTAAAAAAAAATACAACTACAATTGAAATCAAGTGAAACATTTTCTGGATTGACAAACATCTTTATGACCAGCTTTCCAAGCTTCATACTGACATCTTTTTGAACAATATGTTTCACCGCAATTCCCACAAGCTTTAAGTTTCGACCATTCTCCTTTCAGACACCAGACACATCGTTTAATTGTGAAATGCGAGCCTACTATTTGCCTGTACTTGTTGTGAACCTACAAGTTAATTAAATGAATTAATAAATTTCAGGTAATTTACATAAAATTTTACTTTATGAAAATGTTTAGCAAATTCTACGTTATCTGGATCACGCATGTAGCACCAATTTGAATCTCTTAAAGCCTCTGCAAAGTTATTTTGTCTAAATGCAGCAACTGAACGACGGTAAACAGATTTGAGTAATAATACTAGACCAGCCGTAAATTCTTAAAAATGTTGGAAATAGAAATTTTGATTACCGTTATTTAAAATTCAAACGAGCTTACCTGTATTACACAATGCAATTGCTTTACTGCAATCTTCATACGCTTTTTGATATTCACCAAGGTACAAATAACACAAAGCTCGATTGGAATATAAAAACGTTGGTGTGTCATACCTGAAAATTTATTAGTGTTTGAGGAATATCGCCTAATTTTTTAAATGTAACCATTACCATTTTGTTACAATCGGAATTTGTGATCCAGGAGAATGTATCGTTCCTTCATGATGCCGTAAACTGAGCGGACACACTTCCAGTGCAGATGAGTATTCTTTTATCGCTTTATCATAATTTCCATTATCGAGAAACGTATTTCCTCTCGTTTTCATCAAACCGATATTAATGTACGATACAGATTTTTGGTTGTACGCTTTCACAAAATCCACTTCATCCTTCCATTCACTGCAGTGAAGCGAATACCATATTAATTTGATATATTCAAGTGAAATTCAAAATACGGTTTTACTGTTTAGCGTAGGTAGCTATCTTGTTCCGTAAGCCAATCAAAGGGCATGGGCCAGTACCCTGATGGATAATTATTATTAATTTATTAAATAGGTACTGTATCTACTGTGTTATCAGCAATTTAACTGGATGTTTGTAGTAACAACGGAGTTGGTAGAGTTTCAATGCACCAAAGCCACTGCGAAGGAGGACATAAACTGTGCGCTTGTCTGTCAAATCAAATAGAATTAAAAGTGCGCTTTGCTGAATCTTAAAATCAGGAGAAAACGTTCTATCAGTTATAGCAGTCAAAATTTCCTTCATCATGGGAGAAAAAAACAAAAAACAAAACCAGCTTATCAATCATATTTGTGACGTGTTTTTCTTTACCAAACCTTTTCGTTGACAAATTTTTCTTTTAACGACGGCATTGATTCGACCATTCGGTCCATTAAATTAATAACTGCCACAAAAATGTCGGCATCTGGGTGTTGTACTAGAGTGTAATTATACAAGTATTGTAACTTAAAAACTATATTTTTTATGCTATTTAATTAATTATTAAATACTTAAGAACTTCATTGAATTGAAAAACCTTTGATGATGAAATATTTTGTTAGTAAATGATTCACTGTTTTTTACAACAACACTTAGTAGATTGATACTGTTCACGATTCTACAACAGTCTTCATCAGTCAAAGGTACAATCTGACACCAATCTAGTGAATTCTGAAATTTATAAATGTGAGAAAATAAACAAATTACACAAGTGACACTTACAAATAGAATATCCGAGTAATGCAGTGCAGTTTGCACCTTTTTTGAAATAGATGGAATTTCTGATAACTTGTGAAAGTACATCAAGAAATTAATTTTTATTAATACACATTCAAGAACAGAAAAAAAATCACCTTTTTTATAGCTTCGACACATACGGGATGTATTTCTTGAATGCACCACAGTAAAATTTGATGAATGAAGGCTTCGGTAGATTTAGTTTTATTAAATTTAATTCCCAACTTCGCTAAAACTTTTTCCTCAGTTTTATTTATACCTGAAATAATGTCATTTCTTTCAACTAAATAATGTTACATAAATCATTCCCAGTTACCTTTAGTTACCCAAGCAGTGACTCGATCTACTATTGCATCTTTCTGAAGAAATTCAATGAACATATTGCTGTCCATTACTTTTGCATAAAATTCAAACCAAGGTTGTTGCGCATGTTTTTCAAATATTTTCATAAATAGCAACATAAGGTTTATCAAATTAATTATTGATGGCTCATCTTAAATAGGATTAATTTCAGCTTTTTAGTTTTTAGTAGAAAAATTCGAATTGCATTACTTTTGGCACATTGGCTTAAAGTGGGGAAAAGGTCGGGATTTGTGAACTCTTGCTTCCATTCTTTATGATCTAATTTTTTAAATCCTGCTAAATGAAGTAAAATTTGAATACACGTGTGTCGAATTCGGAAAACATAGTTATTGGTCAACATTTCTGGAATTAATTAACAGTTAAAAGCAATTTTGAGAAAATAATGTTTTTAATAAGCTTATATACCTTTGAATTGATCGGCATGAAGCAAATCGGAATATATTGCATGAATGCATAAAATTCGAAGACAAACAGTTAAAATACGGGCACTAATTAACATGTACACCATTTCGAATGCATTTAAATTGTGCATCTGGATTATATATGTATAATAAAGTCAAAATTTTTTTATTACTTTATTTAAAAATCGTGGCTTTACGGTACCTCTAAAAAGTTTTCGTTATCTAGGTATTTCAAGACCTCGTCCAAAACTTGCAATTGCTCTTTGCACATATTCTTGTTTATACTCATTGCTAACGCTAGATCTTCTACAGGACAAAATTCTCCCACTGATATTTAAAAAAAAAAAAATAAAGATTATTTTTGTGTGTATAAATTTTTTTTTGGGAGCAATGTGTGTATTTTACCTATCGCTCTGAAAAGATCCGACACTGCAGCTAATCTGTTTTCGAAAGACCATGATTTCTCGACTAAAATTTCACGGTAACTCAGAAGATAGGATTTATGGTCTAGTGGTGACTTGCCGTCCTTTGGTACGGCACAAACGCCCAAATTTTGAATGTAGCTATGCTCCTCCATTTTATTAAATTTGCACGTGAATTCTTTTTCTTCTATTTACATAACGCAATAATAAGTCCGGAAGTTGGTCTTGTAAGTAAGCGATGTTTTGTTGGGAGTTAAATTGCCTGAACTTCAAGCTGAAATACCAGAAAGGTCTAGGATGAGTTTTGATTAAATGTTTTTATTCGGAGAATAATGCAATAAATTAATCCTCCGATTAACAGCTGGAGCACGTTTGATAATAACACTTGAGGAATGCGATAACCGATATAAATTGGGGGGAAAATAATTGATTATCACACAATCGAAACTATAGAACTAACTATAATGTTTATATTTTTTAATTTTTTTTCTCCAAAAATGATTTTAACATATTTTGGCGTTAAAATGCAACCCTCTTATTTGCTTCTTGCTTCACTGCATTGCATGGATTTTGAAATATTTAATTTGTTAAATAAATTTAAATAAATAAAATCACTTTTCAATTATTTAAGAAAGTCAATATTTGAGAAATGAATTTTGTAAATTGACAAGCTAAATATTGACAATTATATGAGCTAAAAAGACTTTGAAATTTGAAGGTCGTCTTCTCTCGCTCTCTCCCGGTACAAAGCGCGCAGAGCAGAAGCGGAAGTCGACCTCTGTCCGCATCAACCGAACATGGCGACCACCAGTCACGAAGTAGATAAAACCAAGAAATATGACAGACAATTGAGGTAATAAACGCTTTCAAAACATAATTTTTATTCTCTTAAAGGAGTATTATGTGTATTTTTAATTACACTGTAATTTATTTGCGTAGATTATGGGGTGAACACGGTCAATCAGCATTAGAATCATGTCAAGTCTGCTTGATAAATGCTACGGCCACAGGAACAGAAATCCTCAAAAGTGTTATTTTACCAGGTAATTGAAAACTCATGCATGAAATTAATATGTTTTTAGCTTCAATGCAATGGAATAACTTTATCTTATTGCTTTTTTTAGGCATAGGATCATTTACTATCGTCGATGGAAATAAAATTACTGGAGAAGACGTTGGAAATAAGTAAGAAAATAGCAAATAACATAATGAAATTAAAGAAATGATGCATTTTCTCTTTATTAGTTTTTTCTTAGACAAAGATAGTATTGGAAAGGTAGTTAAAAATATTTATAAACAGTAATATAAATTTTACAAGTAAGAAGTAAATATTTGAATTTTAGAATAGAGGCCAAATTGCGACTCAGTTGCTCCTAGAATTAAATTCCGATGTTCGAGGCGATTTCGTCGATGAAGTAATTTGAGTAAAACGTCTTTAACAATTTAATAGGTTTATTAATTAAGTTAAATTTCAGACACCAGAACAGTTACTACAGAATAACAAGTCATTTTTTGACATATTTTCTGTGGTTATCGTGACAGGTTTAAAAGAAAGGTAAATATATATTACTTTAGATCAAATTATAAATATTTATTACTGAATTTTATTTCGTCACTTTCAGTACTTTAATAAATTTAGCTGCATATTTATGGGAAGTTAATATTCCATTACTCGTTTGTCGAACTTACGGTTTTATTGGCTATCTCCGTTTACAAGTTAGAGAGCATACAGGTTTGTAAAGTACTCGAATTTTAATGGATTGCGGTTAAACGAGATCAAATTTATGATTTTCTTTTATAGTTATTGAGTCTCATCCTGATAATGCTCATGCAGATTTACGGTTAGATCAACCTTTTCCTGATTTAGTCGATTATGTGAATTTAATCGATTTTTCTACCATGTCTAAAAAGGTTTGTAAAAAAAAGTAACTATCGATTTCTTTAACATTTGGAACATTTTTGGTATTTGTTAGGATCACAGCCACATACCGTATGTTGTGATATTATTGAAATATTTGGATATCTGGAAAAAATCTGTAAGTAAGATTTAAGAGAAATAATAAAAATTGGTAATTAATCAGTTTCAATTTATTTTAAACAGCATAACAACAATTTGCCTAAAAACTACAAAGAGAAGGATGAATTTAGGGAATTAATCAAAACAGGTAAAACAGGTAAACTTATTTTTAACTGTTTATTAAAAAGGTATTTATCGTTAAGGTATACTGCGAAATGAACTAGGTATTGCAGAAGAAGAAGAAAATTTTGATGAAGCAATAAAGGTCGTGAATGCAGTATTAGTGCCTACACGAATTTCACAAAACCTTCGAGAAATATTGGACAATGACCAATGCACGAATTTAACTTCAGAGGTAACAAAAGAAAATGATAGAAATTTATGTCTCGTTAGTAAATCTTGTTACATAATATTATATTTTTATATTTCAAGAGTAAATCGTTTTGGGTTTTGGTTCGTGCATTGAAAGATTTTATCGAGAACGAGGGAAATGGTGCTTTACCATTGCGAGGGTCAATTCCTGACATGACATCAGATTCTGAACGTTATATCAGTCTTCAGAATGTGTGAGAGGAACATTATAGATTATAGTTTATTAATCAGTGGAATTTAATATCTTTATTTATTTTTTTTTAATTTTTGATTAGATATAAAAACGAAGCAAACAAACACGCGGAAATAATTTTCCGTAAAGTTCAGCAGCTGTTATTAAACATAGGAAAGGTGACAGTGCATATCTGCAAAGTAATTGTCATATCTGGAATTGCAATTTATGAAATAAAGTATGTTTTTTCTAGCCTCAAGATTATATTACCGAAGCTGATATTAAAATGTTTTGCAAAAATTCAGCTTTTTTACGCATCATTAAAGGTCGTTCATTAGCTGAAGAATATAATACAAAAACTGCTAAAGTTCAAGATATAGGTGAGTTTGTGAATATTATTAAATTCAACAAATTGTGACACCATTACATTTAATTTCATAGTTATGCATCTAGATAATCCTGACAGCGAAATTGTATTTTACGTACTTCTGCGAGCCATTGACCGATATCACTTGGAATACAGTCGTTATCCAGGATGCTGTAACGATGAAGTCGAACCTGACATCATCAAATTAAAAGTTGCTTCTTCATTTCGTAATTTTATAACAAATTTTTTAATATTTTTTATTTTTTTCACATCTAGACTTGTTTAAGCGGAGTATTACATGACTGGGGTTGTGGTCCCATAGCAAAGGATGATTTTGTCCACGAAATGTAATAGAATTATTCATTTTTTTAATCACGAAGTAACTTATTTATTTTATTTTATAGGTGTAGATACGGAGCAGCTGAATTACACTCCATGGCAGCATTTGTTGGTGGTTGCGGTTCTCAAGAAGTGATAAAATTAGTTACGAATCAATACGTACCTTTAAATAATACTTACATATTTAATGCTATGACTGGTACATCGACTACTTTCGAACTATAACATTTTCTACTAGAAAAGTATCATTTTATCTTTGATTATGAAAAGAAAGAACCGTACTTTTTAAATGCTCCAACTCTAATTGAATGTATAATTTATGTAAGTTTATTTAACACAAATTTCTTTACATAATTTAAATTGTGCAAGAAAATAAAAGTTTATACAGAAGTCTCATGCCGAAATATCACATTTCATCTTTGGCAAAATTGAACGCTTTCAATCCGTCGTCCAGCTCCTTTAACGACATACCACCTTGTACCCAAACACAGGTAACACCTGCAATACATAACTTTCGCAATGTTTATTGCGTGGTTAGGACTTTATAGAGAAAAACTTGAACCTATTTTCCCAACATCTGCAATGTTTCTGTGCTCGTCATCGAAGAATAGCATGTTTCGGAAGTCGATGTTCGATTTTTCTTTGAATCTGAAAAAGTCAAATGATTTTTTAAACTGCAGCGTTAAAAAATGCGGAAAAGATGAATTACTTTGTAAAATGAGCCACTTTTGAACCCGGATAGATCTCTTTATACGAGAAATACTTGGACCAGCCAAATAAAACTATTAAGTCGTTGGCTTCTCTCGTACAGCTAGTTCTGGGCATACAAATCGGTTAAAAGATAATTAATTTTCTTTGAAAATTATAAATTTGAAATCTTGTTTTGTACCTAGAAGCAACTGCCATTGGAATATTTTTACTGTGAAGATATTCTAATATTTTTGGGACGTCTGGATAATACTCAACTACATTATTCGATGCATCGTAAACTTTATTATCTCTAAAATAAAAGATGTAAACAGTAAACTAAAACGATGAAAAATAATCGACTTATTTTTAAAACATTACTCAGCTTTCCTAAAAGGTGGGGTTACGTGAGTATCGACCCAAAACGGCCATAACGTGTAATCTAATCAAATATACAGACACAAGTTCATGACACTAGATAAAACAAATGTTTTTTATCATTTTTGTACCCAAATCAAATACTACTAATCCGAGGGTTGGAGCAGAGGCAGCGAACGACATGCTAAATTGGAAAAAGATACGTTTGATTAGATTCATTACAAGTGCATGCAGTTATTTCATAATTAAAATAAAATCGGTAAGCGATAAAAAACATTAACATTGCAATGTTTGTTTCTTTAGCAACAAACGTGAATCGACATTTAACCAACCTGACACCGAACGTCGCTAGTGTTTTAAGGCTAAGATGATCACATTTCCGGTAGATCTTTAAAGGACGTAATCAGCAGTCACCTGAAGTTGTATCGCGAGCGATCGCATTCATCGAGCAGTGGAAGAATCAGGTGCTGATTCTAATTCGGCTGTAAAGATAGTTATTATACATAAGCCTGGCTACTAGGAATGATTCACGAAGAACGATGGGAGGCTTTAATTGGCGCGATATTTTAATGGACTCCAGCAGTGACAGCACTAGGTCATCGTGCTCCAATCGTTTTATCAACTTGCCACCTGAAGTATTGGCTCAAATATTCTCGCATTTGCCAGGAACAGATGTGAGCAAAGTGTCAAAAGTGTGTAAATCGTTTTACGAAGCCAGCAAAGTAGAGGGCATTTGGCAAAAACGATGTGAAGAAGGTGAGTAATGCAAGGGGTAAATTGCGTGTGTCAATGCGCTTAACATAACGGCATTTTTGTTTGTCTTAATTCACGTTTTTTTAACGAGGTAACTTCTCTGTAAAGCAAAATGTACCGGGTAAAGACAAATCGCCCTTGCAAGTGCAATTAAGCTGTAAATAAACATGGTCAGATCTCGGGGCCTTTACACGTGAAAATACTTAAAAGAGTTCAAGGACAAACTGGCCGTCTTAGTGACACATTTCCAATCATCACAAGGAAACCATTTAAATGTATTTTTATAACAAATTAAAATAGATTTAAATAAAAAGCTCTATAAGAATTTATTCCAAGATGGTGATGTGTGTTTTTACGATTGCGAAAGTTGTTTAATTTAATTAATGATGAACGAAGTAAGTGAATCTGGGCGCGATAATTGAAGTGGTAAAGTCGATAATGCTAAAGACGACAAGTGTAATTTAGATTCAAGGAAATTACGAGTACTTTTTAAAGTGGACCAGGTCAGTGGTCTTTATTGAGGGATGATAAACCGGATTTTAAATATCATAACCTTAATATTAATATTTTTCTAGGGTATTTTTTGTTTCGTTTATGCTAATAATAATAATTATATTTTTATTTATTTTATTTTATTTTTATTTTTCAGAGTATGGAATTTCTCTGCGTGACAATCCGAGTTGCTTATCGTACATGCAACTGTACACCAAAAGTGAGTCATTTTTCAAAAGAAAAAAACCTATCGATTATCAAAAACATAAATTTATGTAATGAATAATTTAATTCATCAAACCTACATTCCTAACTTTTTTTTCGTGGTTTTGCATTTCAGTTTTATACAAATATGGTCACATGATTGGAGTTTGGCAGACCGAAGTTGCATCGTATGGTGGTTTATTACAAGTGAAGGTATATAAAAAAAAATATTTACATTTAAAAAAAAATTACAAAAAATATTTCTCAATTTTTAGTTTGAAATAAACAGATTAGTCGGTATCGAATGGCGTCCTCCATCAAATCCAAACGTACGTGATGCATTACGAAGGCGAGATCTCTTTACAATAGAATTGACAGAAGATGGACAAATGCAGATTTTATGCCAGAAGGGAAGTCAAAGCCCTCATCCTGCCGCTATTGAAATGGTAAAAGAATTCACCAGTTGGAGGAAAATAAAAATCGAATTCATCAAATATTTTTGTGACGCAATTCAGTCATTATTTGTAATTTCAGAAAAAAAGGCTCTGTTTTTATACAAAATGTTGCTGTCCTGAAAAACATGAACATCCTGGAAGTAAAGAAGAGGTAATAAATAATAAATTAATCCGATCAATAACAATAAAAATATTTTTTCCCTATTCAGGAATTTTTTGAATGGTTGAAAGACGAAACAACTGCTGTGCATTCACTCGATGAACATTCAAAAGAATTATTCCTCATAAAATTTCTCATGATTCGAGAGTACGAGTAAGAAATTATATTCTATTAATAATTACTTATTTATTTTACAATAGAAAACGCAAATTTATTTTCGTACAACTCTTTGTCAAGTTATTTAAATTCATGACTGTTAAATGGAAAAGAACAGCTGTACTTATGTTGGTTACATAACATTTCTGGTTGGTTTTTTAAACAGAATGTTTATTTTATCGGATTTTCAGTACCGAGTATTACGTTAGGAAAAAAAAAACCTTGACCTTGATAAACAGTGTTGACATTCAGTAGTGCAAACTATGTTAATGATTATATAAAGGAAGTGACATCATGAGCTCACGCCACTCTGATTCTTCGTATAAAATAAGTTAATTAGGGCAGTAAAATTTAAGAATTATTGCTTTTTCTCGTTTCTAAATGATGCCCATTGGGCAACTGGGAGCCAAAGTTTATTTTAGCTTTTACTTTCGTACGAAAGATGGCGCTTGGCATGGTAACACGATGAACACGTGTAAACCCGTTGAGTTATTTCGAGGTTATTGCTATACGGTTTTAAAAAATTGTTTTATTTGTACATTAAATAAGTTTTATGGCAGTTTAAGGTTTTGAAATTGACAGATCGTATAATTAATTTTTTGTTTCCTTTTGTTTTTGAAGGCGAAATGCTTTTGAACACCGTCGACTTCGTCCATCTCCACCACAAGTTGATGCAATCATCCAACCGGGGCTTTTCAAAGGAACTTATTGCTCTCATGGATTGGAATTGGTGCTACTTACCTATGATTCATATGGTACCAAAGTGAAGGTTACCAAAGTAACGGTAATAAAACTCTTTTGTCACATTTATTACTTTATGACACTGGTTTAAAGTTTAAAAGATGCACTCTAATGATCACGATTACATAACGAGAGAGAACTTTCCTTAAATGCCAACAGGTGGAGCCAGCGGTTCCTGCCGAAGTGTAATTTCACTTCAATCAGTACTCTATAACGTCAATTGAGTGTTATTTTCCAAGCTAATTACTTGCTAATCTGCTTAAAACCGGTTGTTAATCGAGTTACCAACGAGGACCAAACCCCATAAAAAGCAATTTTTTTCCTCCCGTCCAGTTTTTTTTTTTTTTTTTTTTTTTGCATGCTTGACTTACATTTGTGACACGATTGTGTGTTTTTTATTATTCCTTTAATGTGCCTTAAGGTCAGCCTTGGCGGAAATAATAGTAGGTTTCCAAATAACAGGAAGTATTCAAGTTGTAAATATAAGATTGAAAAAAAAAATTTATTAAAAAAATGAGTTGAAAGCCGACAAGTGAAGGCAATTAAAACGGTTCAACCACTGTCACTTGGTGGAGCCAATTTAAGTGACCATACATAAGATGATGAAGAATTACACAGGTTAGGAGAAGTAAAAAATTGATGGTCTAAAGAAAGACAGCTCGTCCATTATTCGACTGTGATTGATGAGGCTTAATAACGAGAGGGAGGCAAGAAAGGAGAAAAGTGATGGTTTTCCTTACCCGCTTTTCCTCTTAAAATGATACAAAACGTCCACTCAATTGCTTTTTCCCTGTAATAACAAGAAAACCCGACGGAAAGACATCCTTAAATGACATCAAAGATTGTGTTTCCTTTAATAAACCAATTAATTTCGTAGTAAAATTTGACAAATATTACTACAAATGACATGGGAAAGTTCTTCCAACACCTTTAACACGCATTTCATCTCGTAAAAACACGCCCTTCCATCTTCCATCATTTTCAATCCTTTGAAACGACGCTCTCTCTCTCCCCCGAGCAAATAGTTTTATTTTTTTTTCTTCTCTCTCTGTGATTGAGTCTCGGTGAATATTCATGGTTCGCACCTGCATTCATCGGTCCGATTTTCCACGCACTCACATTTTACTCCTCCTCCCATTCATTTTGCCGTTGGCTCGAAAGCATGCGAGCAGTGGATGTGCAAATCAGTAATTGCAAGCTTCGAATTGTTCCCTAGGCTTGTACTGTTTGCCTCTGGTTTTTTCCCATGTACGGGAGAGGTCAGCTGTTTATGAAACATGCAAATCGTGTAATGATCTCCTCTTTGTTCACTCGATGAATGAGTGAATTGGATAAAATGTAGCGTGAAATTTGTAGAAAAAAAAATGTTGTCGATCATTTTTGATGGAAATTTTTTTTTTTAATGTTAATTTTAATTTTTTTTTGTTTTATTTATTAAATAGGGAGATCCGAATGTTCCAGCCGGGGAACTTACCTTTAAGTCGGATTTGCAGTATCCCATCATCCTTACTGAACATCAGCAACTCGATGCAGAGGTGATGCGACAACCCGAAGCTGTGGGATCACCGATCCCGTTGAATAAAATGCCCCCTCAGCCATTCCGAATACCTGCCGATTTCTTAATTCGCGAAGATGCAAATCTCATACCTTCTGTATGCAAAGCAAGGTATCAAAAATTACAAAAAAAATTTTTTTATTTTTTTATTTGGATGATTTTTTTCTAATGAGTTATTTTTACTAGGTTTTATGGATGGGGCCAGATCGCTGGTCACGGTTTTACCAATCCATCGTTCATTGGTGGACATTGGATTATTTTTAATGAAGATCTGTTTGGATTTATTTGGTTCGAATTACTATCATTGAGCCTCTATCATCGTGTGCAAGAAGATATCTTGAGTGATGTGTGTAAGAAAACTGTCTGATTTTATTTTTTTTTTTTAATTATTATTTTAAAAAATGTTAATTTTTTTTTGTTTTGTTTTTTTTTGCAATTTTATTTTTTTTTTCCTGTTTTAAAAAAAGTATAATCAAGGTCATTCATAGTTAGGGTCTAAATTTTGCTTGCAATTTTTAAAAAAAAGTTTCTTAATTTTTTTAATACATAATCTTGTCCAAACTTACAGCAAAAAGAAATGCATTTATCATTATTAATTTTATATCATTGAAAAAAAAATCATATGTATACACACCAATTGACGGCAAACATGTCCATTTGTACAAATCACTGAATTTTTGTAACATGGTTGCTCCTTAAAACCCGTTTTAAGCGAAAATATTGTAATAGAAAATCTGATAATGCTACATTTCACCTGATTTTTCTTTTGTTTTGAAAATTTTGTTTTGTTTTTATTTAATTAACACTCAAACTGAATTGCTCGACCCTTTTATCAACTAATGTAATGAATTTTCCTTGTTTCCCCCGACCACTGTATGACTCGATGGCCCTAATTCCTTATCTGATTTTTATCTCGATTTATTTTAAAGGGAAAAATGTGTATGAAAACATTCTTTGAAGCGAATGTAAAGTTATCTTGACTTTAGGAACGAAGTTTAATCTTTTGTAAAAGATGTGTATGGTTGATGTAGGGGTCGGTGGATTGGAGGTGGGGGTCTTATTTCCCTGCCGACCCCTCGTCTCGTTTTATTTCCCTCCCTCTCCACCCTCTCGGGTTCCCCCTCCATTTTTCTATTCTCTCCATATATGTGTGATGTCTAAACCATTCAATTTTGGTTGGGTTGCCTTCACTTCCTGCATTTCTGGTGGAATCATTTGTCAAATGGCAGCAATGGGATTAAAAGATAGGTTACTGACCACCAGTGACCTTCTGGGATGCCAGCTGGGTGAGGGCAATCTATTTTTTTTTTATATATTACCCCCTACCCCTCTTCCTATCTCACCACATTTAACACCCGCCTGCTACTTGCATACTTTGTATGATTTTATTTTTTATTAGCAGTTATGAATAGGTTTTTTTTGCACTAAGATAGATGAAAAATATTTTTTTATTTTGTTAAAAGTTAAAAAAAAAATATTATTAAAAATGGGTACAAAATGTTTATCGAAAAGAAAAATGATATTTAAAACTTTTAAATTGTAAAAAAAAAAAAAGCGATTTAAAAGATTAAAAAAAAATTGATAATTGAATTTTTATTGCTTTTCTTGGATCTTTGACTTTTGTTTATCGTTACCGCAAGTTTCTAATAGATGGCACCATCGGTTTTGGCCTTGGTGTTTCCGTTTCGACTCGTTTCGTGTTATTCTCCGCCTCTCCTTCTAAATATGCACGCGACTGCCATGACTGAAAATGGGTGGAGCTTGACTCACCTTCGCGATTGGCTGCCATGGAAAATGAGGTCAGTCGAGGGTGGAACCCATCATACATCGTGCATTAATTTTGACCCAGCGTGGGCAAATAAATGCCACGTCAATTGAGGCTACACCTGCCATTGGCCGGGTCGTTAGTTCTACGATGGCGGGGAAGTGGGTATTCCTCGTGCTTTCATGTGGCAAGACAAGCAACGATAATGGCCAATTAGGAGCAGCTTAGTGACTTTGGTTCGCAAAATTGCTTCCCAATCCAACAGAATCGGTTGTAATAAGACGAGGTTCTGGGCGCCATCATTCACTTGTACAGTGAGTGAATCCCATAAACCTCTCATCGTGTCTTAATGTAAAATGTAATCCGAGATGCGACTTATTCCTTCTTTTTTTCCCTCTTTATTTCTTTCCCCAGTCCCGTTTTTGACCTTTTTAATTGAGGTTTTATTTTGCCCGGGCTCCAGTTATTACCCACTTGCCTCGCTTTCTCTCGAGTACTTTATTTTTTTTTTTTAAACTTTTTTTTTTATTTCTTGGGTTTTCTTTGGATTTTTCTGGAATCTCAAAATCTGGTTTAATTAAAAGTCACCTTTAATTTTAATTGAAATAAAATGTTTGGAAAAAATAATTAGTTCCAATTAATTCATTTTACATTTGAATTTTCCCAATAGAAAGTCAACTTTTCTATCCACAGAGGTCAAATTTTGATTGCAAATTAAAAGCAGAGATTCTACTCGGGACAAAAGGGAAATTAATAATAAATTTGTGCGATTTTAAAAATTGTTTTTCCCATAAATTTCTCCCTAAGGCTCATTTGCACCATGCTCTTCATTAAGATGGAGCTGCAAGGCGAAAAATTCTTGATGCTTTAATAGTCTTAACCCCATGCAGAGTTAAAACATAGGAGATAAAAAATAAAGAAAAAAGTTCTGTCACTTAGAGCAGTTTAATGTTTTTCAAGTGGACTCTAATTGTTCTTATTACTCGTTTCCCTACTCCATTTAAAAACAAATACCCTCACTTCCTGTGCGCCAAAACTCTTGGCAAACTTAACAAAACCCCTTTTCTATTCTCTTAAAGGGGTATATATTTTGTGTTAATTGTATTTTTAATGCAGAGATAATCAACTTTTGATTTATGATTATTTTCCATTCTTTTTTTAAATGATATAAAAAAAAAATTTTATGCCACCCAACCACAGCAGCATTTGTGGTCTGTTTAGCGCTAATTTTCTTTAATAAATTGATGCCTTTTGATTATCCTATGCTGCTTTTAAGCGGCTAAATGGATTGGCAACTTCCTGTATTTGTGTTGAGATGACAAGAGAGGTCATACATGCTTGCCATCAGGCTTTTCTTTTCTCTTCTACTCTTCTTATGTTCTTTTTTCTTCTTCTTATCTTATAATGGGTTTATGTAATTGATTTATTAACATTTTTTTAATGACGTAATAAACGAGGAATAAAGTAGACCAATATTTTATCTATTAAAGTTTATTAAGAAAATGTATATGTATATGTATATTTACACAATAAAATTCAACTGTTTGAATTTTTGAAAGTTTTTTTTTATTTTTATTTGAAATATTTACAAAGAAAAATTTTTATAACTGAGTAAACAATTAAATACCGTAGTTGTACGATTCATGCAAGAGATGCGGGTTTTGAAATAAAATTATAAAGTGGCGTCGGTTGAAATTGTAGATTATATTTCCAGCATTGCATTGTGCACATTGATCTAACCATGAAAACAGCGAGAAATCCAATTTGCCTTGGGCGATAGAAATCTGGGATGTGTTCACTTAATGGGAGCATGTTAGCTTGCATGTGTTTGTAATGAATATTTGAAAAGTATTGAAAATATGAATCGGATCACTTGATGCAAATCTCCCAATTGGATGGGACAGCTCGCATTCAGACGAATATATACAAGCTTAATTGATGAAAAAGGAAAAAAAAAGGTTTAGATTAAGTAATATTTCACGTAGAGGCTGTAGGAGACGTGCAAGAACTTTAATGTGGATAGTACACCTGCCTCATCACAACACAAAGAAAAAGTTGCACCTTTGCCTCAATTTATGAGACACTGCTGTAATGAAGCAATTAAGACGATACACAACGGCCATGATCACCAGCTTCATGCGAAATCGTGAGGCGGCCTTAATTTCATCTGGACTCTTATGTAAGGATATTATAATAATTATGAGTATAAATGTATTGTCTTGAGTGTGGGTTATTATATGTGAAATAAATTGGGATTGGGTAATGAGTGAGTTGAAAAGAAAAATATCGTGTTTTTGTTTCCTTCTTGTGATGATGCGTGTGAGATGTTTTGAAATTTTAGAAATTTTTATATGAGGAAAAGTTCTATTAAAGAACAATTATAATTTAATCCATCAGAATGAAGTGGAAAAAAATTAAAAGTCATCATCAGGCGTTAAATAATGAAGAAATTTCCCGAGATTTCATCATTTGTGTGACATGAATCATGTGTCGTGAGTTTGGATTAAATTAATAATCCATAATTTGAGTAGATTAAATTATTTCTTCAATTTAATTAAGGGATAGGAAAATACGATTAAAACAATATTTGATTAGGGAAAAAAATTATTTTTTTTATTAACTATTTCTTAATTGTGCCGTCAAGAGTGTGCCACTCATCAACAGAGCCGTCTAGTAACTAGTTTTTAATCCGGGTCATGTGACACAAACAACGACGCTCAAGCAAACTTGTCGCTGCAAATGTCGTAAAACAAAACGTCGTTTTGCCGGTTGCAGGACTTTTTTTCGAGGTAAGTTCGTATTTATCGAGAAAATATTTATGAAAAAAAACACCGCCCTTGTCTAGACGAGCGATGGCTGATCACACTAAAAATCTAAATATTTATCAAAACACGAAATTTCATCATTTAATTATGCCTAAATAAGAAATAATAACACATAAATGGAGCTATTCAATGATATCATGAAATGAGTTTTTTCATCGGTACACATGAAAAAACACGCAGATGTTTCAAAACCATATATTAACATATTGAATTATTTAATTCAATGCGTATTTAAAGGTAAGACGTATGACCCTTAATTAGGTTCTTTATACATAAAAACAAATTAATAATTTACACAATGGAAAATTAATGAATTCAAAAATTTTTCTTCGGCAAAAATTTATCTTTATTTAAAAAGTAAAAGCGAGCAAAAAGGGAGAAAGAAAGAAATGCTTAATGTCTAAAAATCCTTTTACCCTGCGACCATATATGGAAAATAACGTAGGCAGAGTTAAAATGGGGATTGGCACTTCGATTTAGAATCCAAAGCCCGGAACAGAATATAAGCTCGGGGATCATAAGATGATATTAAATTTTTTTAATCAGTTTTCCCCCTCCTCAACTTAACTCAACTATACAAGTTGCATCAGTCGCGCATCGTTTGCTGTACATCGTGTTCTCTCATCACAGTTTTAATCTCAAACTAAAGCATAAGATGGCAGTGTGAGGAGGAGATGAATGTGGGGAGGAGTGGGAGCAAGCAAAGAAGGAGCGACAGAGTGAGTGAGTGAGTGAGTGAGAGGATTCCTGGCGGCGAGTGTAAGAAGTATGCGAGAATATAAAATAGAGGAAGAGGGCAGTGAGTATAGAGAGAAGGGTGGGCCATCATCCAAATTTAATTAAAATGCGAACCGTTTTCACTCTTTAATCAAATTCAACTCTTGGTTCCTTATTCAATTATAAGTTAATGGTCGGACTATCAGCCACTTTTCTTTCTTCTCTCTCTTACTTTTTCTTCTTCGTTCGTATATATAAACGTGATAAGCCTAATATTATTGTGTCGAGTGGGAAATTTTTGCTTGAAATATGAAAATTGCGTGCGGCCATGAATAAAGTTGTGCAATATCTTTGAAAAGCAGGTTGCCATAAGGATGGCTTTTTTGTTGTTGGATACATAGATTAACGGGTAATTCTAAGGTCTTTTTCGTGACGTTAATTATACATTATCTGCAACGTTAAGAAGGCGAAGATGTGATTGTGTAGGTTGAACCGAGTTGGATGAAGAATGTCCTTTGTACGAGACACGTATTATTATCGGCACGCAATAGTGGATGAGGGGTGGCATGGCATGGGCATATGCTGAAAATATTATGAGTCTTATTAGGATGGCACTGAATTTGACGTAATTGAATTACAGTTCCTTTACCACTTCGATTAGTCGACTAAACAGCGGAAGAGGGGAGGTCTACCAATTAGTGACCCTCTTTCTCTTAATGCATCAGAGCTACGATTGTGCCATGCCAAGAGAGCCGAGTTTGAGGTTTGATGGTGCCACCGAGCTCAAGAAAAGCTGCTGTCACCGATTGAAAATTAGTCGAAACACAAAAGAAAGGTAAAATTTTAAGTGATTGATAAAACGTTCTCTACAAATTGAGATAAATTGAAAGGTTAAAAGGGTTTCTGCAATACATTTTATACATTATTTTCACTCATTTTTAAACAATTTTTTTAAAAAAGTTTTCTATATATATATACACGGTACTTTAAGGAAAATTCATTTTCCCCACCCAAATACTTTCCCAAAAAACCCCTTCGGTCTGTTTACAGACACGAATTTGCTGCGCTCAGATTTAATTAATTACATTTTTTTTCTTATATTTAAAAAAAAAAAAATACCAAAATTTGATTAATTTCAATTTCCTCTAGAGGAATAAAAAAATTCCCAGATTTTTTTTTTTTTTTTTATACTTGATTTTTGTCTCGGTTTTGTCTGTCTTTGTACAGTGAGTGTGCTTTATTTGCACATAGGTGCACACATACACACACCTACACACAGTGACCTACATTCTTTCCCTTTTTTATGTGTGTATGCATTTTGTCTATAGTTATACCCTCCCATAGGCCATGCAGAACTCACCCAGAGTTACCCTCTTCTTTAACCTCCCCCTCAGAAGACAAACGCACTGTCATCCATCCCCCACATCGCCACATTGCAGCGAGTACATTGGCCTACTTCTTCCGAGGGCGGAAGATATTGAATCCATCCCTTCTAACCCTACCATCATCCATCAAGTAAAATTTCAATTGTGAATCCTTCGGCTTTTTAAACAGTCAACAAGTCGATGACGTCAAAGATGAAGAGGCACCTCTTTCTCTCTCTCTCTCTCTTTTTTTATCCCTTGACAAGTTGCAACAGCAGGCAAATGCTCAGCCAAACATTCTCTTCCTGAGTCACCTGTGTGTGAAACCAATCGTAATAATGCGATACATCCCCCTCCCCCCGCACC
>JAQFZO010000904.1:0-19476 GCA_034695885.1 Geophilus flavus | reverse complement strand
ATAAAATAAAGAAGTAAAAACTAAATCTAACATTTCTACATAACATTCCAGCATTTTATAAAAAAATTTAAAAATAAAAAAGTAAATAAATATATTTTATTTACATGTGTTGAAAAACGCTCATGCGACGGCAAATTGTCTCATTTTGCTCGTTTTTAATTCGTTATTCAAATCTATTATTTTTTTCCCTAGCTTTGCGTTGTGCTCTCTCAGGTAACGAATCAGATCAGCCTGTTTTTCCAAAACATCGTCCAATCTATCTTCATCCCTAATTTTTAAAAATATATTCAATACCGTATATTTTAATAAAAATTCAAAAAATTACCTAAAACCAATGTCGGTCGAAGGCACTTGTCCATACAGGAAATTAATCACGCTTTCGTTCTGTTCTACATCCGGTGCTGGTGCTTTTTGATTGAATTTCATAGTTCTAACTAAATACAAAAGAAAAGAAAAAAAAATCAAAATTTACTTATTTCATTTCATTTCGATAATCATTTCGAAAAATTAGAAATCGAAAAATTTAATTTCAAAAATTAGAAAATTAGGAAAAGTTGGAAAATAACATTTCGAAAATTTTATAATGTAAGTTGGAAAAATTGGATAAATAACATTTCGAGAATTTCATTTCGATAATTTGAAAAAATTCGAAAAATTCGAAAAATTTAAAAATTTTATTTCGAAAAATCAACAAATTCGAATATTTCCTTTCGAAAAATCGACAAATTCAAATATTTCATTTTGAAAAATCAACAAATTCAAATATTTCATTTGAAAAACTTCCAATACGGTACCTACCTAGATATATACATAAAGTAGGCAAGCAAATAACAGCTTCCAACGATGTCACAATTTCGATATAATGCTGCGGTTGAAGATAAGAATGCGATTGACATTTGGGAAAACTCTCCCCGCAATAATCTGCCATCAACACAATGGCGACGAGCAAAATCGAGTTTCCGGCCGTGATGGCGTAGACGGGAACTTGTCGAACGAAATGCGTTTGCAAATAGAAATCCAGATATCCATTACGTCGGAATTTGTTGTGTTGATAGTGGAAAAATCGAGCAAATATCAGGAACAGACACCAAAGGATGAAACGCGAGTAAATCAACACCGACGTGACGCTCGTGTGACTTTTTGCGCATTCCTTACAGTAATATGCGGGGATGATGAAAGTTAAAATGATAAAAAGAATCTGAAAAATAAAGTTTTGAAATAAAAATTAATTTTTTTCATTTTATTTTTATTTTAATTCAATTTGTTGTTTCTTACGATCAGAACTATTTGGGAAATGATCGCCCAAACTGTCGGTATGGATCTAAATGCGGGTTTGTTGTTGTCTTCTTCGCAACTGATGTGCGCATCGTCGACCAGGATCTCGTGATCGTGACTCGGATCGTTTTCGTAAAAATATCCCTTGTAAAAAATAAATAAAATGTAATTATTTTGTAATTTAAATTCGTGATAAACTTACTCTCGCTCGTTCCAAACTGACCATAGTTTTCAATCACGAGATAATTTGTCTCTTTATCGGATAAATGTCATGTTCAATCGCATGTGTGAGTGTGTCAACCGCGTTTATCATTTCAGGAAGCCATTTTGGCTGCGCAAGCGCATTTGTGCGAAGATTTTGAAGTCAATGGGTGGCGCCATCGGGTGTCGAAAACTGTAACCTCTACCGCCATTTTTTATTCAAATAAACCAAGAGAACTGGTATACCGTAAATGGAAAAATGATGAATTTTTGAATGTATCTTTTTACTTTTTATTAAAATTCTTTATTTTAACGTTTAAGTACAGTGAACAGTCTCTTATTGCAGTAAACAAAACTTTATAAAGTAATTAAAACTTGAAAATCGAAATAAAATTCAAAATTTTTGCAGCTTTTAAACACAAGTTTACATTTAAACACAATAAAATATTAAAAACCACCATTATTCATCAAAAAAATCATTAAAAAAATAATGGCATCAGGAAAAGAGATAAGAGAGACTTATTACTGTACACAACACACTTTTCATAGCAATACATTTTTTTTGTAAATTTTATTTTTGAAATACATATACAATAATCAAAATACCTAGTCCAAAACAACTCTGGACAATTTTTTGAATAACATTTGTTCACTTTCATGTGATAACTCCAGCTTTAACTGGTAATTCACTGTAAAATGTGGTGTGTGTGGGTGGAAGCTATTTACAATATGATAAAATTAAATTAAATTAAAAAATAAAAGGAAATTAAACAAAAGTTAAAATAAAATGATAAAATTCAATTCTCACGACCCTTTGTTTTGTATACATCAATTCCTATTGAGATCACATTCCCATTCCTCTAGAAAAATCAACTCAAGACATGTCAAAACCTCAAAAAATCTATAAACAAACCCACACTACTTTTAAAATTATGCACTTTCCACCCTTTGATTGTCTCCATTTTGTTAACAACATTCTTAAAATTTTCAACTAAACAGAATGAAATTATGATTTCTCCCATCACTTGTTTTGCATTCAAGCAAAACTCTAAGGAAATTATAAATCAAATCACAAAATTATTTAGCATTTAACAACCCAAGTGAACAATATAAAAATTAAAATTTAAAAAAAGAAAAAATTTTTAAATTTTTTTAAAAAAATTAAAAATTTGATTTTATACCTTTCAACTCAAAATTTTTTAAATTTTAGAATAAAATTCCGTATACGTGTCAGGGGTCAGTTAAAAGGCACATGTGACTTCAATAGAAAAAACAAACAAAAGAAAAAATTTTAAAAAATGACAAAAATGTTGTGCAAATTGGATACGTAGGATTAAACGACAACATAAAAAATGATTTTTAAAAAAGTGAGTGTTGATTATAATAATAATAATAATTATAATAATAATAATAATTAATAATAATAATAATAAATTTGTGACCTCATTATTTATATCTTTTACACATTTATTTTAAACTTTCCAATCTCTTTGATCAGTCTTTTATGGATACCAAAAAACAAAAAAAAAATTAAAATTAAAATAAAATAAAAATACACATTAATAATCATGATAATAATAATAATAATAATAATAATAATATATAATTATAATAATAATGTTATAATAAGTGTAAAACTAAAAATACTGGCCGAACTCCCACACGACGAATCGGCGCATAATTTTTTTTTCTTCAAAGAAACACAATTTTTTTTTTCTTTTTAAAAAAAAAACAAAAATAATGATTTAAATGTTTTTCATTTTCGTCGACTATTTTACACTTGAATTATGTCAAGCTCTTTAAAGAGCCATCAAACTTTGGTATTTCTTCGCACGGCTTTTCGCACACACGGATGTCGCTTATAAAATCCATCGACTCCGATCAACAATCACAAAGTCAAAATTTTCAGGCAAGAAGAAAAAAGTTAAAAGGAAAATATTTAAAAAAACCAAAAAACAAAAATCATTTCTTCAGAGTTTTTTCTTTTTTTTTTCTTCAATCATCGTCTTTCTTTTCCGGTTTCAAATCCACCATGGCGTGCAATTCTTCGGGCGTGTAGCCCAAGAGGGATTGCAGATCGCACACGAATCGATACACGTATCGCTTGCCCGTAGTCTTGTGGATGATATTTTTGTCGTAGTAATACCTCAAGCCGCGACTGAGTTTTTCGTAATTCATTTTGGGTTTGTTTTTACGAACTCCCCACCTCCTTGCCACTTCGTCGGGATCGGTCAGTTTAAATTCCCAGCCGTCGCCGGTCCAACTGATGAACGATTGACACGATTTGTCCGTCAATAATTCCAGGAGGAATTGCCACAACTGGATGGGACCACTTCCTGTATTTGGAAATAAGAAAAAGAGAAAAATGTCAATAAAATGTTGATTTTGGGGAGTGGGTAGTGGACGGTAGCGTAACTACGAATGTTCGGCGTTTGAGCAAAGTGTATAAAAGTCCCTAACAAAATGTATTTTAATATTTGTAATTAAATAGAAAATTCGAAATACGTATTCAAGTAGCACGTGTAAGCTTACATTGATTCTATGTAGACGAGTCTTGGTCTACATCATCAATGCGATTTAGTGACACAATTGCCACTAGGTCGTATAGATTTTACTTTTGTCTTATTTACTGTATGTCTCTGAGATGTAGAATTGTCTATATAGATTTCACACAGACATTCTACGTCTTTTAGAGCAAATAAAACTCCATGGTCTACATATATTCGACATCTCTGCTAGGTATTTAAATTCAATATTGGTGATGCCTAAAACTAAACAGTGGAGTGAAAAGATAAACTTGACTCGTTAATTTCACCCAGAGCAAAATAGAGACACGTGTCTTTTCATGTGAACTGAAAAATTTCATTTCACTCAGGTATTTTTTTTTTTTCATTTAATTTTTCAAACGGTCAAATTGGCTAGACTGAAGCGCCTTGATTATTATTTATGTACAGTACTGCGCATATACTGTAAATATAACGTATATATAGCAACATCTTGAGTCAGTTTCGTTCTAATGCGCAATTTCGTAATTGCACAAAGAGTCGAATCAATAATTCGTTTTGCAAGGCCATTGACGTCGAGGACCGAATATGACTTTCGATCTGCTTAAAACACAATTCTCAGTAATCGCCGCATCAGAATAGACGAAAT
The DNA here is from genome assembly GCA_034695885.1 of Geophilus flavus. Classification (NCBI taxonomy): domain Eukaryota; kingdom Metazoa; phylum Arthropoda; class Chilopoda; order Geophilomorpha; family Geophilidae; genus Geophilus; species Geophilus flavus. The sequence goes on along the minus strand of JAQFZO010000904.1, from coordinate 14,847 downwards.
TACACGTGCTTTGGCCGTCCGTCAGTCAGTCAGTCACGGTCCGGTGCATCAAATGACGAAATCGTCCATTTCGTCGTTGATGCAATCGTGCAACTTAACGCATTAGAACAAAACCGACAAAGATACTATACTATAATATACTATACTACTTACACGTGCACAGATCTCGATTAGCACGCGGGGATCGGGCCAATTTAGCCTGTATTTTAGTGCGCATCAAGGTACTTTGAGCGTAACCAATTCAACTGGTGGAAAAATCAAAAAATTCCTAACAACATTGCTCGATGGTAGTTACGCCGCCGTTGGATGTTTTTTTTTGTTTCCGATTCCGACCTGAGTAACCGGCGAGGACGGCAGCTTGAATGACGGGTTTCGATTCGCCACTGCTGGATAAATGAGTACTGAGCGGAGTATGTGCATCTCTGTGATGAGCTAGGAAACCCGGATGAATAGCATGGGGATGCTGCGGTGGACCCAAAGGATTGCCACCGATTTCACCACCCTGATGAGACCACGGTTCCGGTGTGGGCACCGAACTAGGCACCGTTTGAAACGGTTGTTCGTACGCCGTGTTGAAAGCATCGGGAAACGCCGCTTCGTGCGGAGGATACCGTCCTACAAAAATAAAAATAAAATAAATAAATAAATAATTTTTTTTCCTGCCGGCGAATTTTGTAACAAAGTGTCTCCAGAATTGAATAGTGTGACTCACTCGATGTTTCGTTACACAAATTTATCATTCGATGTCATTTTTCCACTATAATCGACCCGGCATTTAACCCACTCCTCACTACTAACGACGTGCCTCATTTTTGTTTCTGTGCCAATTCTTCCCATGAACCAACAGAACAACATAAAAAAAAAATATAAAATAAGAAGAAAAAAAAAAAGGCACATGTGAAAATTATCGGTCATTACAAGCTGATGAGAAGAATAAGACTTACTTTCTTTCTTTCTCACCCATTGTGTGCTAATAATGTTTTTCCGAACCGGTTATCATAAAAAACTTCCTCCATGCCCTAGACTCGGGGTGCACGAGACAAACAAAAGCGCCAACCAATTAATATCCCTAAACGTTAATAAACCATCGATAAATTCAAATTTTTCAACGTTTATTTTTTTTTTAAATTTAGAAATTAAAAAATTAAAAAATTCACTTCTATTGTCACAAACATCAGTTTTAGTTTTGTGTATAAAAGTAACAACACAAATTTTTTTTAAGAGCGTAGAATTTGTATTTCGTGTAATTTCCGACGCGTTAAATTTAAATAAATAAATAAAGAAGGAAAAAAAAATTCTAAAAGTCGAAGACTCATCATCTACGCCTCCGTTTTATCTCATCTCGCATCTCTCAGTGGTGCATTCACCAGACCCTCTTCGCAACTGTTGCCCAACCACTTACATATAACATTTACATACATTCATACCGGCCAGAGATTATTACGAAAAAATTTCAAACCGACTAACACAATGGACGCATAGCACGCTTCGGAAACCCCGATTTCGACTTTTCGCGTCTTTAAAAAGAGATTTATTTATTTATTTTTTTACAATCTTCCTATTGCACTTCAATTTGCCTGCTGCCACATGTCGTATCACTTGATCGTTTTTATTTTTATTTTTTTAATTTTGTCAATTAAAATTAAAATTTTGAAAATTTGAAAATGTTTGATCGTCGGTCGGTCGTGATCTATCTTTTCATCAAGTGAGTTTCTTTATAGTATCATCATCCGTGAAAGACCTTGTCATGCCAAAAATGTTTGTCCTTGAGTTTTGTGCTTGTGTAATTAACATGCCGCTCGCTTTTTATTTTTTTTCCAACCATGAGATCGAGTTAAGTGAAATATAAATAAAAAATTAAATTTGAAGTTTGTTTGGTCTATATGTTAATAAATTTCATAATTTTTAATTTTAATTTTTTTAAATTTATTTATTTATTTAGTCAGTTAGTTTCTGTATGATTATTTTATTTTATTTTTTTTGTGAAATTAAAAAACCCGAAAAAATGTCCTTCTTCTCGGTAGGGGGTTCTCGGTATCCTTCGAGTGTGAAAAAAGACCTAGTTCCATTCAATGGATCCATCTATCACGACACACAAGAGCGAAAACAAGTCACAGAAACTTGCTATTGTCACGGGACCAAGTTCAATCTCACAGTAAAATCCACTAAATTCATAAAATAAAATTTTAAAAAAAAAACTCTAACAATGTTTTCCCAACAATATTAAACCCCTAATAATCATCTAACAATAAAATAATCTATCTTTTACTTGGATTGAGAACTTTGTATCTATTGGAATTGTTTTAATGTTGTGTTATCGACAGGTCCCAAATGGCTTCAGCCAGAAATCGAATCAATCTAATATGAAGTGAGCGACAAAAGTTTGAAATTTATAGTTTTTCTCGAATAAATCCATAACAATATTTAATTACAATCGTGTATTAAATATATTTTTTTAAAAAGATTATTATGAATGGCAGTGTTAAAAAAAAATGATTAATCGATCATTTATTATGATTCATTCAAGAAAAATCCTAAATTTCAAAGTTCCATCGGTGAGGGCTCACCTCACCGTACTTTCCGAACTTTGTATCAATTGAAATTGTTTGAATGTTTTGTTATTGACAGGTACCCTATGGCCTCAGCCAGAAATCAGCGACAATCACTTACCGTTATCAAAAAAAAAAAAAAAAAAATCATTCGACCCAACCTACACTCGCTCCATGACGCATTTCATGAAAAATTTCACAAGAAGAAAACTAGGGAGGGGTGGTTGGGTGGGAGAAGTGAGGACACTCGAGTGAGTCACAGGTGAACGCAGCCAGGTGATTGACTAAGCACAAGGTTGCCCCGAGTGTTGCAAAGTGGCAGCAGCCAACGACTCAAAAAACTCGGTATCCGAGCGACTCACCCCGTGGAAAAGCCTTGTTGTGATACTGGGGTTGATACTTGGACTCGGGCATCATCGAGTAGAACTCGGGACTGTTGTCCAGGTACCCGTTGTGCGCCGAAGACGCTTCGAGGCTGTGGTAGTCGTGACTGTCGTCGTAGTTGTGTAAATTGAATCCACCGCCCCCGCCTTGTTCTTCGTGGTTCATCTCGCCGAGAGTTTGCATCGACTCGGCACCGATGTGACTCGCGTTGTACCCACCTGATTAAAATAAATAAATAATTAAAATAAAAAATTAAATTTTTTCAAAATATTGCAGAATTTTAGACTCACGACGACGTGCGACTCGCATCGAAGTCGTTTCCCATTAGAAACAAGACTGGAGAACATGTTTCTGGGTGTTTTTGGGTTGTGTTGTGTTTTGTTTTGTGGGAGTGAATTTTGATCCTCTTTTATGAGCGCAGTGTCCTCCTTAGTCGCCGACCATCTTATGTAGATTAAATCCCAACTTTTCCTCGCAAGTCAAGAGGAAAAGTTGGTGGCGTCCAAGAAGGAGAAAGCGAATTTAATAGAGGGGTGTTTGGTTTCTTTTATGTTTCACACATCACCACACAGTGAAATCATCTAAATATGGCTCTTTCTTTCTTTCTTTTAAGACTTTTAACCACGTGGGAATTGGATTGCGGGGAAATGTTTCGAAGGTGTGGTCGAAATTGGGTCGGGGAAAGTTCTCGTCATGCCAAAATTCGGTGATGGACGTTGGAAAAATGAGAATAGAGTTAATGAAAAATTTACAAGTTCCGAAATAGCTTAGTTGGGAGAGCGTTAGACTATTGTAATCAATAAATCTGTGATTTTTTTGAGTGAAATATGAATAATAATTTTTTTCAACCTCCCAGAAGGCCATCTTAGCACTTTTCATAGGAAACTTTACGCAATTTAAAAAATATCTTAATTTTTTTTTCAATTTTTTGGGAAATATGTTTATAAAATAGAATCTTTCATTCTCTCGTCGAAAAACCGATACTCCGATTTACTCCCGTTGCTAGGTTCGTCGCCAATAGCGCAATTGGGTGGGATTTGGAGCAGCCAATCAAAGGTCTTTATTCACCTGTTCACACGTAATGTGTGATATTTTATATTTATTAATTTTTTCCATTAATTTTCATTATTCAAACATCTAACCCTTGACCTTTAGAGGAAAGTAAACCATGAAATTTAACTTAGAAAAAAATAAAGAAAAATAAAAAAAAGTGAAAGTTAAGAGATAAGGATTATTATATAAGAAAAGAAAAGAGAAATTTATTATGGCATGGAAGAGTTAACTCGTCCGCTCTGCTTGGCTACTTATGACTATCCTTTTTCTTTACTGGGTTTCTAAGGTCCGAATACCGTGGCACAGTGGCCATGCTTGGCCTATTCCTCGAGCAACGAGATGGAGATCACGAGGCCAAACCGTTTTAAGGACATCGAAAACAAGTTAATTGCGAATTATGTTTTCTCCCTAGACCTCAAATCGAATGGCCTCGATCAAACTCACACTGAGACTCGATCCTTCGAAAGCCATTCAAATTTTCGGTGTTTTTTTTCCATTTTAGTCGTGCCAGTGAGGTCTCCGTAGTTTTTTTTAGCAAAAAAAATTAGTTTTATATTAATAAATTTTTCTAAAATTTTATTTTTTCGATTTGGTTGTGCCAGTGATGTTTCCGTATTTTTTCCTCGCATGAAAATTACATTTCCAAAAATTTCAGCTGAAGTTTTTTTCAAACGTCATTAAAGTCGTGTGGAGTCTCTTAAGTACTGCCTGCATTCATTAACTCTAATTATCCACTCATTTCCCCAACTCCAACACCAACACAAACTCAAACAGGAAAAAAAAAACCACCGAAAGGTCAGTGGTTCCAACTTCCAACACTTAAGGAATTTCATTCACCTACACACACAACATAAACAACAAAAAAGGGTGTAGTAATTTGAAAACAAACACAATAGGGCGATAAAAACAAATAAAAAAAAACAACACAAACATTCTATAAAAGACAAATTTTCCCATTTTCCCAATTCCAGCCTTCCAAAAACACAGAAAACAAGAGAAAAATAAAAAAATCTGTAAGTTTACAGACACGAAAACTGACCTTGCGGCCTCTTTATCGGATGAGCCGCAGGAAGAGGAGCCTTGATGGAAAATCCAACCGGAGTAGACGATGCCGAATATTTACGCAACTCCACCGTCGTGCTGCTCGAGTCGAGTGGACAATCTGTAAAAAAACAATAAGTCTCTAGTGTCCAGCAACCAACCCGTCATTCAATCGTCACAAAAATCAACACAATGAACTTTTTTCTTATATTTAAAAAAAAAAAAAAAAAAAAAAAAATGGCTGCCAAAGTTGCAAATTTCGTCCCACTTTTGCACTGACTCATACTTCATAAAACTCCCCCAGCTCCACAGCCCCAGAAAACAATAACAAATCATAAAAATCCCTCAAAAAAATGTCAATTCAAATCCATTCTTCGTCGCCCAGTACCTGAACCGAGTGAGAAAACGACCGTCCTCGTTTCCCGGGGTAACATGGCATCGCGGCAAACACGCGCTCAAACAAACCGTCACCGAACGGGGCGGTTTCCAAACGACGACGGCCAGGAGTCATACCGAGGAGTTCCGTCGGCGGCCTGGAGCATGCCCAGCCGATCGGAGGCCGACTGATGAAGCCCAAGCCCGGTGTTTGTTGGGACCCCCGATCCAACACCTGCCCCTTTTCCCATCAACCGTGCAGAGGGAAAAAGAGAAAGAAGAAAGAGCCACCAGTGCACATCAACACCTGCACTCGATTGCGGGCTGTGCAGATGTCACTTAAGATATTAATTTTTACGAGTCGCATTTTTTTACTGGGAGGGGGAAATGAATTTTTTTTTCTTTTTCGTTTTTTTTAAATATATATATCTATGAAAATTATAATTTCTTTTGTGTGTTTATATACCTTCCATGTAGGGTTGTCCGTGACTGTTGGCGTTGTTGTTGGAGTTTGTGGACGAGTTGGTCGGAGCGGAGTTTGAAGTCTGTTGTTGTTGTTGTTGTTGATGATTGTTGGGCGCTGTTCCGCTACCGTTTGTCGTGGCCGCGCTCATCACTGGGGTGACCTTCTGATCGGGCAACGGATACCCGTGTTCGAGGAATTCGGTGAACTCTCGCATACACATCGACTCGTAGAAGTTGGCGGGAACATTTTCCAGATACGAACGATCTCGCTCGACGTCTTTGAATTAAACAGAGAAAAGAAAAAAAAATTCTCACTAATTCGTTCTCCAGAAATCTCCCCGAGATCAATTCGGTAACAGCCAACTAGCAATGGCCTAGGAAGCTCCCGGTCCTAAAAATTATTTCGATCATCGAAATCGACCGGGAGCATCCTAGGTCATGGTGGGCAATCGATAAGAAAAAAATTCCAAAAAATGTGAAAAATCCAGGAAAATTCCACCAAAAAAAAAAAAATTCCCTTACGGTAACTTACTTAATCTCTGATCCACCAAGAAAACGGGTGTAATAATCTGCGGCACCCCACAGCCTGTCCACTGAAACGCCAGGATCAAACTAACCGGCGGCAACTTGGAACGACCCGATAAAGGAAACCCAGAAGGGCAAAGAACCACCCGAACAAAAAGTCGAGATTAATTTAAAAAACAAAAAATGAAAACAAACTAAAAAGGCCGAAACACATCAACAGGAAGAAGAGTAGGTGGGGTTCCAGAGTTCATACGTTACAAAACTCGGAGAAACGCGCGTTTATAGCAATCAAACGAATCGACTGGCTCTGATTGGATGTCGTCAGATGTGGGACATTATTCCAAAGCACCCAACTCGAACCACCCCGACGCCATGTGCTCGCAGCCTCCTATGCTATGCCGATGCATGAAAATGAAATGCTCCAATGACTATTGCATTTCCTGTTAAGTAAATAAATGAATAAAAGAGAGTGAGAGAGAGAGAAAAAAATACCTGGACAAAGCAGAGCAGTGAAATGCCACCAATCCTCGACAACCGGATGGATAACACACCTCACGTGTTTGTTTTCACAATTTCTTTCGTGTTTTTTCTAATATGACATTTCGTCAAATAAAAATCTCATACGAGAATACGCAATCGTAAGAATTCAATCCAAATGATTTAGTTAAATCTTTTAACTTTTGTGTCATAAGGTCTTAGTAAATACGTCAGCAATATTAGTTTTTCATCTAACGAAAAGACGTTCCAATAATTATATTTTTTAATTTATTTTAAAAATGTATTATAAAATGCGTTCCCGGTCCATATGGTTAAGGAAAGGTTAATAACATCGATGAAGTATAGGAAAAAGTCGACGATAAAATGTAAAAGAGGAAAGAAAAAAAAATATTCAACACGTGATGAGTAAAGCTTGCGAAAAAGGCCAACGGATGTGTAGGGAAATTTAGAATAAAAATGACAAAAGAGTGAAATGATGGGTCAGGATGTGGATGCAACGCATCACTGGACATTTTGTGTCGATGGAAAAATTCCTAACTTCCTCCAAACATCATCCCTGCACGCGATGCATGCCATCACCAGAGATGAAAAACCGAGATTTTATAATAACCAATCTCTCTCTGTCTCGTGTATAAAATAATATTTGATGTTTGTATTTTGTCGGGTCCCGATAAAACCACAAACCTCCGAAATTATCCATTCGATTCGTTTACACCGCCCGAAATGACAATTCCCATAAAATTCTCCCATAATTCAAAGGTGTGAGAGGAAAAACAATGTGGTAAACCATAAAAAATAAAAAATAAAAAAATCCCATAAACCCACATTTGTTAACAACAACTTTTTGAAAGAGAAAAAAAAACCAGAACCAATCGATTATTAATACAAATGGAAAAAAGGAATAAATAAATAAATGAATAAAAATGGAATAAAAAAGAAAGGGAAATTGTATTGCCCAAAAACTTCCTGACATTGGAGTGTTATACACTTCATCCCGTTTGGTTCGTCCGTCCGCAGGAATAACCAAATAAATAAATAAATAAATACCTATAGATAGACAGACACAAGGCATTTTGTTGTTGTTGTAAAAAGGGAAAGGGAAAGGGAAGATAGTACCATTCGATATATATATATATATATAAAAAGTCGGACACAGACATCATCAAAATCCATCAGATCGAACTCACTCCAGGCAGCGCGCGGAGAGTCGGAATTTTTTGGATTATTGGGATAAAATGCTTCATTCGGATTTTGTGTGTACCTTTTTGTAAAATGTCCAGATGTTCCCATAGGATGTCTCCCATGAAGGGTGGTGCTCGGTCCAGAAAGGCTTCTTTTCCCAATGCGCACATGTCTTTGCCTTTCATGACAAAGTGGTGCAAGTTGACACCTTCGAGGCTGAACTCGCGGATCAGCCAACACAACCAGCTGGTCACGTCTTGTTCCGTCCACTGCCGAGGATCTGGAGGAGAGAAGATGAGAAGAAAAATTAAAAAGAGGTAAGTCGATGATGGACGTGGAAAACATCGGTCGACCCACATTTCCATATTTTCCTCTCGTCGTGAACTAAATCGTCCATTCCATTTTCCACATCGAGTGCGTATCGACCCAATATACACAGTTTAGTTCACGACGAGAGTGGAATCATTTGACCAGGGTTAAATAAGCTTAATTTACTTAGATGTTGAATGCCATACTTCATAAAAAATTCTGCAGTCTCTTTACCACAAAAACACTGAAGTTTGTGATCAAATTATTTTTTAAAAAATTGCGAGGGAGGGAGTCTAGCGAGTGACAAAATCGTAGTTTAATGCTTCTGTCCACATCTCCGACAATACTGATTTGAGAAAGAGTCAGTTTCTTATCGCTGTAAACTCCTTTCAGTCAAATTTTTTAAAAAAATTGCTAGGGAGGGTATGGCGAGTGGCAAAATCACCAATATCGACCCAATATACACAGTTTAGTTCACAACGAGAGTGGAATCATTCCACCAGGGTTAAATAAAATTAATTGACTTAAATGTTGAATGCCGTACTTCGTAAAAAATTCTGCAGTCTCTTTACCACGAACACACTGAAGTTTAGTGAAGAGATATGGGGAAAGGCGTGAGTTGGTTTTCCTTATTCCTTACCTCTGGAAAGTCCTTTCGGCAGCTCGACACTCGCCAAAGGTCGTGATGATAAAGTTCCGGAAACCGTCGGCCGGTTCCTCGTGCTTGACACGAACCTCGCCAGAGTGGAGAGTGAGAGCAAGTGTCTCATGAGAGCGAAGAAGGGAGAAAGATGAGGAAAAGGGGAATTTTGAGAGGATTTATAACCGCGAAGCAGCTAGCTCGCAGGTGTTCCCCGCACTTCCCCACACCACCCGACGGAGTGTGCTGTTTCTCGCCGTTTTATTCGTCTAGGAAACCACCCTACAGTTACTATAGCTACTCTATGGTGTATTTGGTTGCCGAGTAAAAGGCACTTTTCTCTAACCTTGTTTTCAACACTCGAACATTTTAATGAAAATTTCAAACTCCCACAAACTTCCAATCCAACAAAAACAAAAAAGCACATGTGCCTTTTCATCCCACACGCTCGAATGGATAAAAAGTTTCAACGATTCAACTGTGTGTCGAATAAAGTGAAAAATTTGTAATAATTATCAAACAGCTGTTTTACGATAGTTATTACCATTTTTCTGTCATTTAATCTGAATAAGTAAAAAAAAAACATCTTTGCGTGCCTCAATAAAAACCCACCTGTTGAGCTATTGTGGCAAAATGTGGTAGTTCTGTACTTCTATAATGTTTTTTTTAATGACAATATTTTATAAATTTAGTTGAAACTTATAAAAGTTGACCTTGACGAAGTTTCTTTTATTAATGGCGTGTATAAAAAGGCTGGGAGCACTCATGAGAAACGGAGAAACGAAGAAACCGAGTCTCTGAAGTTTCTCTGAAGTTTCTTTGTCGTTTTACTCGGTTTATCGAGTATTTAGGGACCTTAAACTTCATAATACTACTACTACTACTGCCACCGTAGAGGAAAGTTACTTTGATCATTTTTTGGACAAAATTTGCTATAACTTTGTGATTTTTTAAAAAAAATATTACCTTTAGGTATGGTGAGTTTTTCCCGTTCTTTCTCCCAGCTGCTAAAACTGGCCGTCAAAGCCTGGGCCATCTTTTGATTTGTCCCTGGAGTCAATGGTGGCACTTGTGCTGGGATATCTAAAACAAACAAATAAACATATTTAAAAAAAAATTATATAAAAATCATTATTACAATAATCATTTAAATTAAAATCCAAACATTTGAACAACACCCTCTTATAAAAAAAATCTCACTCCTAATGTACAATTATTATGATAAACAAATGACCTTCAAAAACCAACATTTATTGAGGGTGTAGTGACCAAAGCGTGTCATCACATTAAAAAAAAAAAATAAAACCAACCACAAGAAAAAAAAAAGATTTCAAAAGCAAGACACATACATACAAAGGGACCCATAATTTGTCATCCAAAATTAGCCACACCATCACAAATTTCAGTCATAATGAGTCCCATTATGTCATGCGAAGCCCCAACTTCGAAAAACTAACATCGAAAACTTTGCTCGATGGGATCATAATGACCAAATGGAATTTTTTCATCAAAATGAATCTGTTATTTATCACTGATTGTATATTACCCATACATTTTGAATTAAAAATTTAATTTTGGGCCATTCCGATCGCTGGAATCATAGTTTTGAATTTTATAAAAAAAACTTAATTGAGTAAAAAGAGTCATCGCATCGTTCCTCCGTATTTTAATCTCATTGCTTCGATGTCCGCTACCCATTCATTGAGGGATCCGTCCTCAAAAACTCAAAAAACATCAGTTTAGAGGGGAGGGGGATGGATGGATGGGAGGAAATTGACTAACCGGTGTTCGCAAAACTCCATTTTGTAAATTTTTCAACGCGTCATAATTAAACTCCAACATTTTCCACTTTCTTTTTTATCTCCCAATACATCGCCAAAACTAATTATTCAATTCAGAGAAAAGACTCATCACTCCCACGCGCCATTTGCCATTCATTCAGAGACAGACCTAATTATGTCACCAACCACCAAAAATTAAAAAAATATTTTTTAAAAACCCACAAAATAAATAAATAAAAATAAAAACAAATAAATTTTAAAAAATCCCCCCAAAAAAATAAATAAATTACCTTTTCGATTATGAGACTTTATGCCCATCTTCCAGCCGGTCATCACATGCATCAACCACAACACAACACAACACTGACTGACTAGCACCAAATTCAAAAATTCAAAAAAAATTCAAAAAATTCCAATTTGGATAAAAAAAATTTAAAAAAAAATTTAAAAAAAATCACAAAACACAACACGACACGACTTTAAATCTCCATCACCTCGACCACGACACGAGACAAGAAGCCCGGCGTCCGTCGTGGGGTCCTCGAGGGGCTCGATGCCTGTTGCACTCGGTCCTAATCCGTTCCATGATCGATTGGGAAAACAATCCACTAGTAAAACGAGTCAATTTGACCCACTTTTCGACCGATCGATGATTTTTGTTTGATTTTTTTGATCTTTTTGTGTTTTTGGGAGGTTTTTCGGGATGTTGAGAGCGAGGTTTCTCCTCCCGAGTGTTTGGAGTGACGACTGCACCCTTCGGTCGACTGCTCCCTTCTCCAACCACTTGAGGAAACGCCACTGGTCTCTCTTAAGTGGCCCTGCGGCTCTCAGCCAATGGGAGGGGAGAGAGAAACGACAACCAAGAACTCCATTCATACATTCATTCAGAGTCGAACAAAGATGTGGAGATAATTTTTTTTTCTTCTTGTGGCTGGTTTGGGTGTAAGTTTTGACTTTACAGACGGTTTTGGGGGTTTTCAGAGTTGGTAAATTCGGATTTTTGAAAAAGATAATATTTTTTTTTTTTTTTTTTTTTATAGTTTTCTTAATTTCTCAAAATTTTGTTTTATGTTTTTTTTTTTTTTATGTTGCATAATTAGTACTTGGAAGATTTTTTTGAAATTTTCAAAATTTTTAAATTTTTTTATAAATGGAAAAATTAAAATTTAGAAAGGTTTTTTTTTTATTTTTTTTCAATTTTTTTTATATAAAAAAATTAAAATTCAGAAAAATTCTAAAATTTACTTAATTTTCTACATTTCATTTTATTTTTCAAATTTTTCTAGTTGAAAACTTAAAACTTAAAAAGTTTTGTGACTTTTCCAATTTTTCTAAATAATGAAAAAATTTAAAGACTTTTTTAATTTCTAAATTTTTCTAACTTAAAAAATTAAAATTTATAAAAGTTTTGCCATTTTCTGAATTTTTCTAAATTCATCCAAATTTTCTACGTAAAAAAACAATAAAAATCCAAAATTTCATTTTATTTTCCAACTTGCCAAACCCAAAAAAAAAAATTTTTTTTTACCCCTTTAAACTCATTTCTATCTCCAATAAAAACACAAAACTATTTAATCCTTTAATTAACACACAAGGAAGTAAAGACTAAAACATTTTATTCAATAAATAAAATTTTCATTTTTATTTTCCATTAAATGATGAAACCAAAAAACATTTTAAACCTAAAACAAGAAGGGAAAAAAAACGAAATAAAAAGGGCGACCTTGATAAACGACTGACATTTCTCTTTCTCGAGCAACTCGTGGTTCCGCTCGGCGTCCCACCGAACGCAATGCAACCCCTCAACATCTGTTGAGCGTAGAGTACAACTTTGCACTTCTTCTCTCTCTACTCCCTCCCCCTAAACCCCTACGCTCAAAATAACCCTCATTCACAACTTTTCTCTTCCCACTAGGAAAACCAAAAACTCGGATTAACTTAAAAACCCTCATTTTTTTTTTTCATTCCGATTTACTCGGATCATTGCATCGACCCCCTGTAATTACCTTAAAGTGAATAACCCCCATTTTTTATTTTTTCCCCTCCGAAATTAGTGTTTCACCATTTTTTTCTCATGTGATTTCCATTTTTCTACTTATTTTCACCCCCTGAACCTAGTTTTTGAGAAATCTCGGGGAATCTCGTCGTATCTCGTGTTGGATTGATGGGATTTAAAAAAAAATTAAATTTGGACTCAAAAATTCATAAAATGACAGCCAAAAAGGCCTAAAGTGAGTCAAAACACTCTTTAAAAATGAAAATAAACCCTTAAAATCTTCAAACACCCATACAAAATCCCTAAACTGACTAAAGACACCCTTAAAAGCCTTCAAACCCCATTTTTTTCTCCTCAAAAACAGACCACAAAACCCTAAAAACCAAAAATTCACTCAAAAAAACCCAAAAAATCACCCAAACTTCCAAAATAACATTACAAAACACTCCAAAACACCCACTAAAACTAAAAATTCACCTACAAACCCCTAAATAACATCGAAAAACACCCTTAAATAAAACCCATTTTTCCACCTTAAAAGTAAAACCTAAAAAACTCACCCAAAAACCATCAAACCCAAAACAAGCTGCACAGCAACTACACCACACCACATGTCCACCTCAAGCATCACACACATAAATCAACTTTAACACCCTCCCTCTGTGGTAACACCCTACAAGAGACAAATGGTAACCACCAAACATCCAAAGATATAACCACCAACAAAAAAAAAAAAAATCCACCAAAAAAATATCAGCAGGTGACCTATTGTGCAGCAGGTGATTATTAACCTTAATACACCTTCCCCTAACACCCCAGGGGTCCACCAAAAAAAAAATTTGTAAAACTCGTTTTTGATGCATCACTGCAGTGTTATTTCACTTAATTTGTCATTGGAAAGTATTAAAAAAAATTTTTTTTTTTATTCTGAAATAACATGGTTTTAAATAGGCTTAATAATTATGAAAATATCTGCCAAGTACAATGCGTTTAATTCCATTTCAAGGTCTTTGAATTTCATATACCCACACCTGGAACGTGCACGCTGTTTCTTCGATGGAATATACGATTTTTCACCTGCGTTTGTACTCGTTGGATGTTTTTCTACTTTGTTTTTTTACTCCGTAGTTATTTCATAGATTTGTGACATGTTGCAAATGGCCAGAGAAGCCGCTGGCGATATTATTGTATGAGTCTTATATGTGTAGGAGTATAGTTAGCTATACATGTGTGGTTTGTTTGGTGTTGTGTGTGTTTTTGGGGGTGAAGATTGGAATTAGGGTCTAGGAAGGTCTATAAAGTAATAAAGATTAAATTCTTAGGTTTTTTTTAAAAAGTTTTTGGGTGAATATGTTTCGAAATGTTGGTTTTATCTTTTTTTAGTCCTTGAAATGGTATTTTAAGCTCGATTTTAGACATTTTAGACCTTAGTTTTGGATTTGTTATTTTTATTTATATTTATATTTTAAGACCTTGATAGGAGATTTTTTGTTAGATTTTAAACATTTTAGACCTTAGTTTTTGAATTTGTACACATTTTAGACATTTCAGGTTGTCATTTACATTTTATTTTGATTTTTCACATTTTAGGCTCCTAAAATCAAATTTTAGACCATAAATTGTTTTTTTTTATAATTTTTAGACTTCCTCGTCTTATACCTCGACCCCCTAATTCATCCAAACCCACCCAATCCAATAAAACCAAACCCAAAGTACCATAACCACCAACATCAACAAACACCCAATAAAACTCCAAAACTCAACCCAACACTCATAGAAATAAAGGTGTAAAAAAGGTGTAAACACCCTTATTACACCTCATGGTCAATAGGGTGTAAAAATTTACACCCTTAAATTTTTTTACACCTATGTAAAGGTGTAACCTAAAGGTGTTACATTACACCTTAATGAAAGGTGTAAAATGGGTGTAAAATTTTATGAAAGGTGTACAAAAGGTGTTCAAATTTAGTATATGTGCTAGAAAGGTGTTTTTTTACACCCTAACACCGCCATTTTTAACAGTAAATTTTAGTATTTTTATTTCTTTTA
>JAQFZO010000903.1:0-19477 GCA_034695885.1 Geophilus flavus | reverse complement strand
TTCAAATTTTCCATGCAACAATAATGGCAGAAACAATTCAATTTATCTATGCAACAATAGTAGCAGAAATAACTTACTTTTCTATGCAACAATGATGGCAGAAACAATTCAATTTTTCCATGCAACAATGGTGGCAGAAATAATTCAATTTTTCCATGCAACAATGGTGGCAGAAACAATTCAATTTTTCCATGCAACAATAGTGGCAGAAACAATGAATAAAACCAAAAAAATAAAAAAAATGTTCATCTTGTGGATGAATGAACCCACTAGTGAAATTCCAGTTCACTTGTGTATCTCCCTTGAGATTTCACTAAATGCTTCACATGATATCTCTCCACTAATTGTAATGAACTGTCAATTTTCCTGTGTCATTACATGTTATATGGCTGCTTGAGTAATTGATGACACCCAGTTACAATACTTACACACACTTGCCTTGGTTTTACTCATCATTATAACATCAAGATGACATGAGAAAGCTTTTAACAAGCCTGAAATAGTTGTCATCAAAACCTGTGGCTCTTTCCTTAAATGAATGGGTCAACTAAAATTAAAGATGCTTATCTTGACCAGCTGGAAACAATCAAACAAATGGTTTCTTCACTTTTTTTTCTTTTAATTTTATCAGAAATTAAAGAGTCCTTCATGTTCTCCTTAAATATATTGAAAAACACTTCTGACTTCCATCTGACCTCTTTAAGCCTCACCTATCATTCTTCGCTGCTATATGGCCCGAAGATGAGGAATAATCTTTTAAATAACCAACAAATTACTACATTATCAATCAATAAAGATTATCCTATATAAACAGTAAAATTAAAACTTATTTGAAGCATTAAAGAGGTATTGTTGGAAACATATTGTTGAAAAATCAAAAAAAATTCTTCAGGTATGGCATGAAAAAGTACCGAATTGCTAAAAAATTTGGTTAAACTTTAACAATTATGTTCAACAATGGTCAATAGTTCAACAATGGTTTTTCTAACAATAGTTTTTGTATTCTTCAATAATACAATTCTGTAAAATTTTATTTAAGAATACTTTTTAGGGTTTAACAATGCTTTTTCCAATAATATTTTTTCAAATAAGTATTGTTAGAAAAAATATTGTTGAAGTATTAAGAATTAAGTATTGTTGAACTATCAAGAAGTGTTTGAAAAACATTCGTCAAGTACAGCGCTAAGAAGTATCGCTGGAAAAACATTGTTACACAATCAACAATGTTCAACAATGGTCAAGGGTTCAACAATCGTCTTTCTAACAATAGTTTATGTATTCTTCAATAAAATCATAGAGGGTTTAACTATAAATTTTTTAAAGAAGTATTGTTAGAAAAAAATATTGTTAAACTATCAACAATGGTCAACAATGGTCAAGAGTTCAACAATGGTTTTTCTAACAATAGTTTTTGTATTCTTCAATACGGTAAAACCATTCTGTAAAATTTTATTTAACAATACGGCACTTTTTAGGGTTTAACAATGTTTCTTCTCAACAATATTTATTCAAACAAGTTTTGTTAGAAAAAATATTGTTGAAGTATTAGGAATTAAGTATTGTTGGAAAAGTGTTGTTGAACTATCAAGAAGTGTTTTAATAATGTTCAACAATGGGCAAAGGTTCAACAATTGTCTTTCTAACAATAGTTTATGCATTTTCAATAAAAACATAATGTAATTTTATTTAACAATAATTTTAGGGTTTAACAATGTTTTTTCCAACAATATTTTTTCAAAGAAGTATTGTTAGAAAAAATTATTGTTAAACACTAAATAAAAGAAATTTGTAAATATAATTAACAAAAGCATTATAAAGTATTGTTGAAACAACATTCACTGTTGTTACAAAGTAAATGATCAATATTATTGTTTGAAAAACATTATTAAACACATCATTACAAATAAACCATTTTCTTCGTCGGCTTTAACGAAGCCAGTTAGACTTACACACTGTGCAGACACACAAGCTCAAACTAATTAACTTCTTTTACTGCCTGGAATTTCAGTACTTCATCACAGTTAAAATATTACAAACCAGAACAAGACAGTCGACAGTCCAACAAAAAAATAAAAATTATATAAAACAAGAAATTCTGCTACACGGTTTACGCGACAAACTAAATTTCAGGTTCAATGTGTGTGCCCGGCATAAAAAATACAATATAATGCTTTCTTTATACAATATTTAAAAAAACCACTGAAGTACTTAGAGTTCTGTCATGGGAATATCCATAAGCTGTCTGCAACTTTTCGGTGTGTAATTCTGCTTATCGAAGTACTTTTGTCATGAATTTTTAAAAGTGTCTTCATATATGACTTTGAACCATGTGAAGTTTTCCCTCTTATTTTTAAGTCTCAGTTTTTATTTTTCTTGTGAAAAGTTTCATGCTCTTATTGCACAACAGGATGAAAAAAATCCACTTTGCAACACTTCAGACATGGTTTAAAATGTTTTATCACCTTTTCCTGCATTTGAAGTGATGCAAAATTTAAAAATTCAAATTTTTACAGGATGTGGTTGGGGGCTTGGAAGCTCATTGGTTGTAATATGGTGCATTGTAATAGTTGAGAGAGTTATATTAAAGATTGCTAACAATATTGTGGCTGTTTGGTTAAAAAAAACAATGTTGGGATGTGATAAGGTTGCAATAATGAAATTTTGCTGGTTTCTCAACAATGGAATCTTAGTAATTTCAATAATAGCCTCCATTGTCTTCAACAATGCAAAGATTAGTTTCAACAATGAGATGAAATTTTTTAAACAATACAACAATAAAATTAATGTTTAAACAAAAGGCTACAAGAATGAAATTAATGTTTAAACAAAAGGCTGCAACAATGCAATAATAATTATTTTATAATAACTAGAAACTGCAACCAAAAGATTTTGTATACGGTACTTACAACAATGAAATTAAAAAGCTATCATCCATAAAGTCAACAATTCCAATAATATTGTAGTCTTCAATGTTTACAGCTTTTAAATTCCATTATTTTAAGTATACAAAACCTTTTTGGTGAAGTTTATTGTTACAAAACAAGTATTCTTACTTAGAATTTAGTTGCAAAACACATTGTTGTGATGTGATACAATTGCAATAATAAATTTTGCTGGTTTTTCAACAATGGGATTTTAGTAATTTTAATAATAGCCTCCATTGTTGTTTCAACAATGCAGAGATAAGAGTTCCAACAATGAATTTTTTTAACAATACAACAATGAAATGAATGTTTTAAACAATAAACTGCAACAATCCAATAATAATGTAGGTTTCATTGTTAACAGCTTTTTAATTCCATTGTTATAAGCATACAAAATTCTTTTGTTGAAGTTTGTTATTACAAAACAATTATTATTGCATTGTTGCAGCTTAATGTTAAAAAATTAGTTCATTGTTACAGCTTATTGTTAAAAAATTAGTTTATTGTTGCAGCTTATTGTTAAAAAATTAGTTTATTGTTTCAGAGTATTGTAAAAAAAATTCACTTCATTGTTAGAACTCTTATAAAAACATAAAACTCCTTAAAACTTCATTTTGACTCCGGCACGCGTAGTTTAAGACTGTTGCCGCTTCAAAAGTTGTGTGACAGTATTTTGCTCTCAAGACATTTCTCTTAGTTTTAACCATCCATTAGCTATTATTAGCATACTTTTAAGGATGTAAGTGTCTGCGGTTTGTTCGTGGTTTTGCTAAAGTATGCGATATTGCAGACACATCTTGTTTCAACTGAACTTTATCATCATGCACAATAAATGGCCATCTTTCCTGTTTACAGTTAAAAGGATAATAAAATGCAACTTTCCAACTTCCTTTAACCATTAGCATCACCTAACTTTTGGTAAAATAAAACCCATTGCTAAATGTAAACAATTTCCCTACATCATCACAGACCTGGCCTAACCCCAACAATCAACAGTGTATATTTATTTTGTTAAATTTACATTACTTTATAGTTGTTTAAATAACTTCCTGGCTCCCAAAAATTCAGTTTTCAGCTTTTGCAAAGAATCCAACGGATGAGGCCTATATCCTTTAAACCACCTTTTAGCTACAATCTAATCAACAATGTAAACTTAAAGTGCAAAATTTATACAAATGGGAGATGAAGTGCAGATGAATTAATATTTATTAAATTATCTTCCTGGCTCTACCTGATGGCAAAAATTGTCTTATCCCAAAATTTAGTTTTCGCAAAGAATCCGCTAATGGGTTCTATTCCCTTTAAACTTCATTTTAGCCACAATCTAATCAACAATGAATATTTAAAATGCAAAATTTAAAAAATGCAGTTTAAACAAGTGCATTTGAATTTATATTTGTTAAATTAACTTCCTGACTCCACCTGGTGGCAAAGAGTATCTTTGTCCCAAAATATAGTTTCTGCAAAGAACCTGACTGATTTTAGCTAACCAACAATGGAAAATTTAAAAAAATAAGAGTTTAAACAAACATAAATACTTTATAGACATATCTTTAAATAACTTCCTGACTTCACCTCCTGGCAAAAATTGATTCCATTTCAAAATTCAGTTTTTGCTTGGTTTTCGCAAAGAATTCGGTGAATGGTTTCCATACCCTTTAAACTTCACTTTAACTACAATCTAATCAACAATGTACATTTAAAATACAATATTCCAAAAAATGGAATTTAAACTTATCCAGATAAATTTATATTTTTTAAATTAACTTTCTGTCTCCCCCTGGTGGCAAAAATGATTTTTATCCCAAAATTTAGTTTTCGCAAAGAATCCAACTGATTTTAGCTACAACCTAATCAACAATATAACATTTTAAAAAATGCAGTTTAAACAAATGCAGATGAATTTATATTTGTTAAATTAACTTTATGACTCCACCTGGTGGCAAAAATTGTCTTTATCCCAAAATTTAGTTTTTGGGAAGAATCCGGAAAATTTTAACCAACAATGGAAAATTGCAAAAATATGAGTTTAAACAAACATAAATGCTAAATAACTTCCTGACTCCATCTCATGGCAAAAATTGATTCCATTTCAAAATTCAGTTTTTGCTCCGTTTTCGCAAAGAATTCGGTATAGTTTCCATACTCTTTAAACTTCATTTTAGCTATAATCAAATCCACAATGTACATTTAAAATACAAAATTCAAAAAAATGGAATGTAAACAAATGCAAATTTGTTAAATTAACTTCCCCTGGTGGCAAAATTTATTTTTACCCCAAATTTATTTTTATTTAACCAACAATGAAAAATTCAAAAAACATGACTTTAAACAAACAAATACCTTATAGCCATATCCTTAAACAACTTCCTGCCTCTCCTCATACAAAAAATTGATCCCACATCAAAATTCAGTTTTCGCGAAAATCCAACGAATACTTTCCATACCCTTTAAACTTCATTTCAACTGAAACCATTCCCCTCCCAACTCAAGACATCCCCATAACTCACCTTTTAAAGCAAAACACACACAAAACATTGTTTAATTTCCCAACTATATCCCCAACCCCAATCCACCATCTCTAATTTCAAAGACATCTTAACTTACCTTCAATTAAAAATACACCTGACAGCAATTCCCAGTCTAAATTACCCAGATTTACCTTAAACACCCACCATTAACTAAAAAAAAAAAATTCTACATTATCTTATCACAAGACAAGTAGACAATAATAAGAAATGTATAATAAAAATTGTTCTTTTTATGATGATATCAGTCAGACATCATGAAATAATAAAAAAAACTGTCTTTCTTTTCACTATACCTGGGGAGTCTTCTAGATGAAGCTGCAAGTTGAGGGTTCTTATTACTTGACTTGGTGCTTCTGTTGCCTGGAAACAAAAAAAATAAAATGAAATATTTAATGCAATAAAGCTGATTAAGTTTAAGATGCACTTCACTTTGTTTATTTTATAAAGTAATGTTATTGAAGGCCTCCCAACTTCAAGTTTTTGAATTCATTTTCAGACATCCATATAAAATTTTATTGTTTTCTTGAGTAACTTGTGTCATTTTACAAAACATTAAGTTTTTTGATATTTCACAACAATTTTGTTTGGGAGATAAAATTACAGTGGAGACATCAAAAAGGTAAGGAAACTGTCAGTTTCTTGTTTTTATTGAGTTGAGAAAAGGTTTTAAGGTGATAGAGATAGTGAACAATCATAAAATTCCATTTCTTTGCATTGTTTTGTTTTGTTTACAGGTTTTGGTAATAAGTAGGCATGAATTTTTGATGAAAGTTGCAAGAAAGTTTATGCAATATTTATTTTGTAAATAGGAAAGTTGAGAAATGGATTCATAATTTATTAGTTATTTTGTGAAGTAGTTTTTGATTTGGGTCAAATTCAGTGGAAAAATGAGTGAAAAATCCAAACTGTCAGAAACAGGAAACTTCCAATTGGTTTAACAATCAATCAACAATGGTAGTTCAAAAAAATTCAAATTCAAATTCTAACAATGAATCAAAACTGACATGTGGCAGTCACAGAGACCGGTGTTATCAAAGAACGGAAAACAAGTCGTAGACTGCGAAAAGCAAAATGGACTGTTAGTGCCTTTATGTGTGGAAGTTTTTAGTTTGTATAATTATAGTTATGGGCTATAACTCTAGTTTACTGCCTCTAATCTTATAACTAACTTGGTTACAACATTTATAACTTAACGGTGACTGAATCCGTTGGCGGTGAAACCATGCCGTTAGTAAGCGCGGTTATAATGTGGAGGGCATGCAGATAACAAAACAGGCTTAAATAAAGAAAGCTTAATAATATCTAACAGCAAACTATTAACAATTAAAAGAAACAAAGACTTATGTACATTAACAATGAATTCTATTGGCAAATCTTAAAATTGAATACAACAATGATAAATAAAAATAGGCTTAAAAGTGAGGCAACAATGAGGAATGAGGTGTGTTTGAGTTATAATTGGCTCCACCCCTTTAAAAATGGTAACAACAATGCAGTACTAACTCAAAACTTCGGCGCTATGTAGGTTGATTTGTTGTACTGCAATACCAGGCCAACCCTACTGAAAAGCCACAGAAGTACTGTAGCCTCATTTGTTGCTATTGGCTGATAAGACTCAGATAGTTCTATCATTCTATGGTTCTGCCCCAACAGAAAGTTTATTTTTTCCGTTCGATACTCACAATACAGACTTTCCCGAGTACTGACTGCGGGAAGACTTTCAAGCTCTACCTCTATGTGGTTCCCCCATTAGTAGGCACCGAAAAGCATCTTGGCGATGAAGGTAGCAGGACCTACTGTTATCTATTACAGTATCTTCTTGTCGTCTTCTTCGTTTTCTTTTTCTATGTCTCCATTGTCGGTTTCAGGCTTCTGGTCATTTTTCCACTTTTAAGTTTACGATGTTTTCTGTTTTTTTTTTTTTACATTTTGGTTTTGCCAGTGGTGTCTCCATACAACTTGGCATTGACTCGCTTGCCCCAACAATGGAGACATTTGATCAATTAATTTTGGACGGTATAACTATTTTGATTCAGCGTGCTTTGAAAATTTTTGTTTCTGCTAGAATTGTTTCATTTTAAGTCTTTGACAGGTCCTGTATGACCATAGTATAACTTCTGAGAACCTTAAACTCTATATATACTTTACTAAGTTATACGCGTATACAAGTACAACTTTTCGATAACTCAACTTTTCTCTGCACAGACTCAATTCCAGGCATCAGGCTGTGACCACAAAAACATAAAAATTTATTTCCTAATAAACTAGAAGAGTTTCTGCATCATATTTACATATTTCTTTCCAACATAACAAATAACTATATTAAAAATCCATACATTTTCAAAAAAACTGCAAAAAAATTATTTGCCGGAAAATTTTTGTCATCAGATTTTCTGCATTTTTCATCAACACTACACATTCTACTGCATTGTTCTGCATTTTTCATCAACAATCTACAGGTTGTACTGCATTGTTCTGCATATTTCATCATAAATCAACAGATTATCTACATTTTTCATCAAAAATCCAGATAATAATAAAAATAACCCTAAAAACTGATCCCTTTTACATGGAACCTCAGCATTAATCCTTATGAAATCAAAATATTTAATAACACAAAATTGAAAGGCACCACAAACACCCAACACACACAATTTCCCCTAAGGAAACAGTCAAATTCCACTGTCCAACAACATAACAATTTCACATTTCCCCAACAAAACTAAACCCAACTTCACACAGCATTTAATTAAATTTTAATTCACTAGACAATTGCAGAAAGCTAAATGGGCTTAGCTGGAGACATTATTTCCCTCCCCCATCATCAAGAAATTCAAAATTAATAAGACCTTTTTACCTAGTAATCAGAAAGTCATAAAAAGATTGCACAAAGATTAAAAATTAATTTCAAATTGTATTTTTAATCCACATTTTCAACTTTAACTTCAAGTCAACACCAATTTAACCAGAAAATTCCATTAAATTTATGTTAAAACACATTTCATTTCATAATTTTAATCAATACAGCTCAAATTAACCCTTTAGCAGCCATGTTTTTCAACATTTTCAGCATTTTGAATCAGCAATTAAGGATAATCATGTGTGGGTTAAGGGTTAAGTTGAGTTTTGATGATAAGAAATTGAAGGGAAAATGTTTTTGATTGCTGAATAAATCATTTAGAAATTAAATTGTAAAATGATTTTGGCCCACGTGTGTAAAAATGTATATTTTTAATTCTGTAAGTAAAGGGTACTATGTATTAGTTTGGAAAAAATTGTAATAATTTAAGTAATCCTTTGCCATTACTCTGGTATGTTTTTCTGGCTGCTATCTCTACTCTTTCATTACTAAAAATAATTCTAAAAAACCAGTCATTTCATCGCGTTAAAATTGATCTTAGTGCGATAAATGCGTAAAAGTTTATGGTATTGAAAAATAACCCATAAAGTGGTAAATCTTGATTACTAATTTGCTAGTAGTACTTATTTTATTATTTAGTAAAGCTAAAAATTGTTTAAAATTTTAAAATCATACAAATAACACATTGTAACATAATGAAAAATTAACGCGTATACAGTCGTGCAACTTTCATAATCACTAAAAGTGATCAACTTAATTTTTAAAACACCATTTTTGGGTTAATTTCATAATTTTAACAGCTGTACTTTCCTCTTATGACTGTTTTTGAACAATTTGTGCTTTGCGACAAATCCACCCCTCCTGTAGGGGTATCGTTAGCCACGCTTTAAGTTTTGAAAAAATAGTTTTAAGTGCAGAATTAATTTTTTTAACACCAGAATTACAATCAGCATATTCATATTTACCTTTTGCAAAGTTTTTACAGCAATAACTTTTTTCCCAAAAAAGTTATACTCAAAAATGATGAAAAAAATGGGACGAAGAAATCTGAATCACATTTTATTTTATAATTTTAATCAATACAGCTGCAAATAATGTTTTGTTTTTGAAATTAACCCTTTAGTCACCATATTTTCAACATTTTCAACATTTTGAATCAGCAATTAAGGATAATCATGTGTGGGTTAAGGGTTAAGTTGGGTTTTTGATGATAAGAAATTGAGGAGAAAATGTTTTTGATTGCTAAATAAATCATTTAAGGATAAAATTGTGAAGTAATGAGGTTCAAGACATCATAAAAATGGACAAAAATGTTAATGGGATTTTTTTAATTTTTTTTTGGTTGAAAGTTTGTGTCGCATTTTGTGAGTTAACGACATGGAAAATGATGTAATAAGCGATTATGGAAGAGTAAATTTTTCATAGAGATGTGTGTGTGTGTGTGGCTTTAAGGTTTATGGTTTGTGAGTGAGTGTAGCGTGGAACACAGGTTTCGGTTAGGTTTGTCAATATTTGGTGTATTTTGTTGTATGGAAGGGATGATGGGGTGATTTTTGAATGAGTTTGTTTGGGTGTGTGAGAGGTTGTTTCTTTCATTGATGTTTTTGGTTGTATCGTAAAATATCGAGTAATATATCAGGGATGATTGGTGGAGATATTGATGGAATATCGTGGGTTTGGTTAAATGTCGTTGGATGTTGTTGGAAATGTCGATGTTATCGGGACATATCGATGAGAAATATCGATATTTTTTGATGAAATTGTAATATCGAATTTTTTGTAAAATATCGAAATATATTGTAAAATATCGAATGTTTTTGTAAAACATCGATTTTTTTGTAAAATATCGCAATTATTTGTAAAATATCGCAATTATTTGAAAAATATCGCAATCCTTTGTAAAATATCAAAATCTAATGTAAAACATCGATTTTTTTTGTAAAACATTGTTTTTTTTTGTAAATCATAGATTTTTTTTGTAAAATATCAATTTTTTTGTAAAATATCGATTTTTTTTGCAAAATATTGATTTTTTAGTAAAATATCGATTCTTTTGTAAAATATCGATTTTTTTTGTAAAACATTATTTTTTGGTACAATTGAAATATCACAAGCTCTTGTAAAATATCGAAAAATATCGAAAAATATCACAAGCTCTTGTAAAATATCGAAAAATATCTAAAACTTAAAAAATATGGTAAATATCGAAAAATATCGAAAAATATCGAAATTTCTTGTAAAATATCGAAAATATCGAAATCTCTTGTAAAAAATCGATGCTATTTGCATAATATCGTTGAAAATATCAATAATATCGTATAAAATTGTTGAGAATCGATTAATCCGACTACATTTTAAAATTCCAAATCCAGTTTAAAAGTTCCATACCCTCAAACTCAAACTTCAGTCTACCTGGGGCTTTTGAGGAAAAGCTAAGAGACAATACTGATAAACAATTAAACCGAACCTCAACTCAATCTCAATGCAGCCTATAAAATACGTACAAAATACAGTAAATAATTCCAAAACACGACAATAATTCATTGTTAAACATGATTTAATTTTCCATTAGCTGCCCCCGAGCTCTCCCGCAAAGGCTTATTCCACCAAATCCGTTTCTGGAACAATCTGGTCACGCGAGAAGGATTTTGTTGAATATTTCCAATGGCTTAATCGGATTGTAGAATTTTCCACAGGAGGCCACTGGATATACTGTAAACGTCATTAAAAAAAACCCAGTCACTTGACAACAGGAAAATGCAAATGGCAGCCACCTACTATATACCGATTAGTTTTGTAGGTAACGAAGAATTCAAAACCTTCTTAAAACATGAAAACTAGGTTCAGTCAACATTGTTATCACAAAAGACAAGGCTCAGATGTAGTCTAGCTTATTATATTTTAAGATAGATATTTACAAATTAGCATGTTCGCACAAGAGAAGGTAAAGTATCTACTGTACTTGTTCATGCAGACACAAATTTGTTGGTAGGTTCACGATGGACGCAACGCCGTTCACAATGACCTTAAATTTTGCGTACAAACTCTTAAGCACGTCGGTTGCATGCGTAGTTTGCATGCAAAGCTAGACTTCAAAAAAATGAAGTATTTCGTACGAAAATGTGACGTTTGATGCTGTAACATCATTCTACTTTCTAGTGACTGAGCATGTGCAATAGACTTAAATGTTTTTTATTTCAGAACTGTGTTCACAATGATGTAAATTACTTTCGTACGAAAAAACATGGCGTACATGCAACAATTTACTCGTTGCATGAAAGCTACGCATCCATTGTGAACCTAACTATATAACTTTTTTACGTATAGAATTTTCTATACGTATACGTTGTATGTTTTATCCACTTTTGTGCAAGTTCCTTAATGTATGGCATATAAAACTAAAACGTATAGAATTTTCTATACGTATACATTGTATGTTTCATCTACTTTTACGCAAGATCTATATTAATAATATTATTATCATTATCATTATTGAAATCATCTAAAGGATGTTGTTGTTTAATCAGAAGAATTTCTTTTAGTTTGTTTTCATCTCAAAGCCTTGAATTTGATTCTTATCAGCCTCATGTTTTTTATCAGTGCAGATTAATTTCCTCTACCTCTTTTTATACAACTCTTGAGGAGTGGAAAGATGTAATTTGGATGAAAGAGGAATAAAAGGATTAAAAAGTGAGTATGTGGAGGGGGAGATGTAGAAAACACACCCTGTAAACATTTTGCTGCATTTTGCCAAAGTTCAAAGGTTACTTGGTGACAAAAGAAGAGGAATAAATAACAATTAGAGGCAGCTTAACAAAGGGAATTTGGGTTAAAAGGAAGTCAAGTTGACTGTGTAATAGGACAATGGGAAAAGATGAATACAATTCTTCTGGTCTTTTTGGTTTATTGAAATAAAGTTGATGTATGTATTGTTGAAAAAAATCATAATTGATGAAAATAAGGTGATGTCATCATTTTTAGTTTGTTTGATTAGAATCTTTAGAAAAGACAATCAAAAAATGTGTTTGATGGGTGAAATGATTCTAAATGACTGAAAAGTGATCAGCGCGGCACGCGCCGGTTATTAATGATCATCATTAAAAAGACACTGTTGGAAGTTGAGTTGGAGAAAACTTGGTAGATGTGACAAATAAGAAATGTGAATGTTAATTGTTATATATTTTTGTATGAATGGTCTGTTGGTAGATTGTTTCTTCCATCTTGTGTTGGATTGGGTGACCAGTTTGTGCCATTTTGAGTGAAATAATAGAAAATATTTTCAACAATTGTGAAATGATTTTTAGTGAATGTGAAAATAGTTTTCAACAATCAAAAAAGTTTTTAACAATAGAAAAATAGTTTTCAACAATTAAACAATGGTTTTCAACAATTGAACAATGGTTTTCAACAATTTAACAATGGTTTTCAACAATTGAACAATGGTTTTCAACAATTGAACAATGGTTTTCAACAATTGAACAATGGTTTTCAACTATTGAACAATGGTTTTCAACAATTGATCAATGGTTGTCAACAATTGACAAATGGTTTTCAATAATTGAAAAACTAAATGACGCCATTTTAGGCTTGGGTACACCAATGGCACGTGTACTCCGATGGCACGGGTACCCCATGGGCACAGGTACCCAAAGAAGGCTCGGGTTCAATTTGTTTTCAAAATCTTAGTTTTCGTGGAATTTCCACGGTACTTGCTAGTATCCAATATAATACCATTACAATTCTACAGTACATCCATTGTTCCTGAGTCTAGATTCAGCTGCTCTGAAACTCAACTCTATTTAACTACTGGATGAGATCCAAGCACCTGCCATTTCAAAATCTGTCACTGTTGAGCATTGTGATGTTATCACCTTGACAATCATTGTTGATGTATTTCATTCTTATCAAAAAAAATATATCTGCAGCATAATCTACAGGTGCATTCGAAAATGAATTAAACAGGTTTAACAGAAAGCTCACACGGTTAGTCCAGTCAAATAACTCAAACAAATGAATAACCATCTATCTTCGTAACAATAACGGAAAGTCTAAAAACAATAAACACAGGTTTTTCTGTTTAAATTCAACACTTTAAACCTGATTATTTTAGTTTAAACAGAGTTTAATTCATTTTCGAATACCTAACTATGCCTACGGTCGCAATCCGATGCGCTGTTGGTTTCGATAATTGGATTCGTGTTTGAATTAACCATCCAAATCTGTACATCTCATGAGTCAATATTTATTTTTTTTCAATTTCATACACAAATGCAGTCTCAGCGAAAGAAAAGTGAGTTTTCGCTTTCTTCGATCCTCTAAGCGAAAAGCCGAGAACCCGTAGGACCAAATTTCTATTATTTTCTATCGAGTGTATTATGGGTGGTTAGAAGACTTGATGAGGCTTTTAAGGTTTTTTTCTCTTTCTCGTAAACCAACCATCATCCACGATACTTTTCCATTTGTGGCAATTTTTTTTCCTCCTTTTTATATTCAATTTGGAGTTAATGGAATTGGCTTCTCAATAGACCTTCCCGAGTTAAAGGTTGGGTGATTGCAATTGCACGTGGGTCATGCGAATTCACCGCAAACGAGCACAAATTTATAAATACGCGACAAATCTCTTTCCAGTTTAAGAAGACAAGAAAGGTGCAGGAATAACTGTCCAGCGCCATCTAGTGATAAAGTTTTTGTGGGGAATCTTTGTAGGTTTTGCTGGATATAAAGATTGGGTTTTGTGAGTTTTTTTTAAAATTTTGTCACCAGGTGGCACTACATTGATGATATACAGGATATGATGGGTTTAAAGTTGAAACACCTGTCCTGCGCCATCTTGTAACAAAGTTTTGGTGGAGAATCTTGAGGAGGCCGACATTCGAGTAAATCTTATACATCCAAAAATTTATGATTTACAAATCCAAGCAACGTAATCCAAGTAAATCAAGATAAATCCAAACAACGTAAATCCACGTAAATCAAAGTAAATTCAAGTAAATCCATACATTCATTGGATTTACGTTTAGTAAATCTTATACATCATTTTGTAAATCTACGTAAATCAAGGTAAATCCAAGTAAATCAAGGAAAATCCATGTAAATCTAGTAAATCCAAGCAACGTAAATCCAAGTAAATCAAGGTAAATCCAAGTAAATCCACGTAAATCAAGGTAAATCCAAGTAAATCCAGTAAATCCTAGTAAATCCAAGCAGCGTAAATCTAAGTAAATCAACGTAAATCCACATAAATTAAAGTAAATCTAAGTAAATCCAAGTAAATCAAGGTAAATCCACATAAATCAAAGTATGGTAAATCAAGATAAATCCACATAAATCAAAGTAAATCAAGGTAAATCCACATAAATCAAAGTAAATCAAGGTAAATCTACATAAATCAAAGTAAATCAAGTTAAATCCACATAAATCAAAGTAAATCCATACATTTATTGGATTTACGTTTAGTAAATCTCGTACACCATTTTGTCGATTGTCGGCCCCCTCGAAATCGCTTGAAGTAAAAATTGCTCGAAAAATTGGGTATTTGTCCCGTTATTTGTGAGTTTTTTTTTAAAATTTTCTCACCAGGTGGCACTGCACTGATGATAGAGAGCAAGACAGGTATAGGGTTATACTTGGAAGTGGTTTTTTTGGCCATATGGGGCCTGTCACAAGACAAAAATTGCAAAACTTTCTGTGTAATGACACAGTTCTGAACTTCTGATTCTTCCGGAATCCATGAAAAATGGAAATCGATTTTTAATTTGTTTTCGTGTACTCACCAGGGGTTTCAAAGTTGTGCCCGAAGGGTCTCATCCGGTCTTTCGAAGATTTTATCCGGCTGGTGGATTTTTATTAAACATAGGAACAGGTCAAACCTTATTATAGTAAACACGCTTTCAACGGATTCCTCGATATAACATTTTTTAATTTTGTTGGTTGGATTCATTCTGTTATGAGTTATGGCAATTTAAAAAACTCAATATAATAACATGTTTTAATGCTAATTTGCTCCCTCTTGTGGTGATATTGCAAAATGCAACTATGGTACACTTTATTTGCCATTATTGGTGATGAAAACTCTCACCAGAGGGTGTGCATGTAACAGGTATCCTGGCAGCTAAATGAGACTCAACAATTCATCAAATACCTTTAATAGTCCGGGATATGGCCTTTTTTACCTGTACTAAGAGGGTTTGTCGCAATACCAAATAGAAATAAAAAACGAACTAAGTTTTAATGAACCTTTCACTAAGTTGAAGCAAAAGGGAATGTTTTTTATCGCCTAAAAACTAGGGCTCGGACTTGATTGAAATTTTTAATTGGTTAATCATGATATTTTAATCGATTAATCGATCGATTAATCGAAGGGAAATCGAGTTTTCATCGTTTGACAAAGTTGTTTCGATTGGCAAAAAAATTGTTTTGATTGGCCAAAAAAGTAACATAGGTCAATTTTTTTTAAAGGTTTAGATTTTTAGAAAAGAAAACTTTATTGGCTTTTAGTATTTTTACAATATTTTTGTTTCGATTGGCCTGATATCTGGTGTGTCTTGTTCGACATACTTGTAGAGGTCTTTAAAGTACAGGACGGACGTTATTTGATACTTCCAAGAGATGAAGTTGTCTTTATTAAGCTTGGTTACTGATACGTTGGATGTTTCTTGCGCCATGTTGTTTTCTCTTCCTTCGATTTCGGCGGTAGTGCTTTGAATCGTGGGTCTTTCGATTATTTTTGTAGTTTCTTTCTGCGATTGTTCGATATCCTTGTCGACCTTGACTGTTGTGTCTTCAATCGATGGTTTTAATACTTCAATCGTCAGTTTTTCCACTTCTGTTTCGACTTGGACTGTGTTGTCTTTGGTCGATGGTTTTTCTACTTGTTGTAGTTCTTCTACTTCGTTTACGACTTGGACTGTGGTGTCTTCGGTCGCTGACTTGCTTTCTGGTTGATCGGCCACGTGGTCTTGCTTCTGGTCCGTTTTTCTCTTTTTCTCAGCAGAACTTCTGTGTTGGTTTCGAAGGTGGATGTGGTTCCTTGCCTTTCCTTTTCTTTTTCGCCAGTTTCTACGTGTAAGATGGGTCCATAACCTTTGTTGTGATTGGAGCGTTGAATAGACATGACTTCATATGTTAATTTCAATAGACAAGTGATTTATTCATGCATTGCATTATGGGTACATTGATTAGAATTTTACAAACGTTATTTAGATAAGAATAGCGCCACCTGGCGGTCGTTAATAGAAATACAGACTAACAGATTCCCGGTGTTTTTGGAAATCCTTAGTAAGTTTGAAAATTATAAAAACAAACAAAAAATATTACATCAAAAATGAAAGTACAAAAAATACACTTACATTTCACGGAAAAAATACATACCGTATTACCCCGCTTTAAACAACATGCCGCTAAATTCGAGGTCGACCAGATTTTTAAAAAAAATTGGTGGTCTGTTTTACGGCATGCCGGTAAAAGTGAAACGTGCCGGTAAAAGTGAATTGTACCGGAAAAAGCGAGTACACAAAGAATACTATGGGGAAAATAAATTTTTATTTAAATAAAGAACACTAATAAATAAAATACATCTTAAGTATAACTTCTCATCAAAACAATTGACTTAGGTTGAAATTGCATAGTTTTATTTTATTAGGTACTAGTTGCATTTAAAAACTAAATTTTAGTTGTGTTTTGTGTTGTAGACATCACTTACTCATTAAACTAAGAATTAATGAGAATAAATGACACCTAAAACACAAAACTCAAATTTATTTTAGTTTTTGACTGCTTTGAATTTTTTGATTTTTTGACTCGAATTATCCGGCATGCCGGATAATTCGGATTTAACGGCATATTGGTCGACCCCGTTTTTTACCGGCATGTTGTTTAAAGCGGGGTAATACGGTATTATGTACAATTTTCCATCCAGGGTGGCATTTTTAATGTAATGCCCTTTTGTCTTAATTTGGAAGTGAAGTTATATTCCTGACATCCCATCCCATCCCATCTCATCCCATCTCATCCCATCTCATCCCATCTCATCTTTTAAATCACTGATTTTTATCTTGTAGAACTGACAGCACGGCTAGCGTCTTTCTCTAGACTCCACCCGAATAGCGGGAAAAGGTGGTTTATCAAGAGAGCAGAATATTTTTATGTAGTGGAGCATCGTCGGGAAAAACTGTCGGGAGTACGAGGTCATGTGTGTTAATAATTTCTGAAGGCAGTCTGTAATTCTCAGCGATCACGATTGGTCTTTTGGGATATGTGTATATTTTCCAAGATTTCGAATTTTTAATAGTTTGCGAAACTAAAGTAAAAAAATTTATAATAAAAGAACAAAAAAAAATCTTACAATCCAAAAATTTACCTATATTTTTGACATCTATTATTGCCTTTCGAAACTCTTTTGCCCCCCCCCCCCTCATTTTGAAATGTGAATGTAAATTCCGTACTACCCTTCCATGCTTCCCCAGTTTTATCATATGGGTCGCTGTTGATGTGTCCCTCGAAAAAATTTGCGCAAGCGGCCTTTGCGTTTTCTACATCAATCTGATCAAAAGGGATACTTAAACTCTTCAGATAGTCTTGATGTCTCGAGTTAATAAGAATGACCTGAAAAATAAAAAAATAAAGAATGATTAAAATAAACAACCTGTTTTCCACACAGTAGCTTATAACTAAGTGGAGAGTCCAAGCGGTGGGGTGGGAATTTCTATGACTACCGGTAAATGTCTTTGAGTAATTCGTAAACGCATTTTACTATGGACGTTTTCTATATTTTAGGCATGTGTGTTTCCTCCTAACCACTGAGTTTTAACGGTCTTCAAGAATATTTTCATTCAAATGCAACTTCTACATTCCGCAATCAGAATGAAAAAAATGGAACAAATTGCTCTCAGTTGGAGTGAAAGTGATGCAAATATACCTTCGATCTGTTTGCTGTAAATAATAAATGTATGTCATGGTCATCAATTGTGGTTTTCTTTTTTAAGAATTCATCAATGACTGTAAAAAGAAATCAGGAAAAATTCTTTCACTTTCTCTCTCTCTCTCTCTCTCTCTTTCTTTTCCACTTGCCAAACTCTCCACTTAAATAAGAACATGTGATATACAGATAGGTATATAATCGGTTTATTACTCACTGCCTTCGTTGTGTAATGTGTCGTTCCCACTTTGAAGGAGAGTCTGCGTCATAACGACAGGAAAAGCAGAAACGGAAACGCGGCATGGTAGATCGAGTTCACATGAAAAATGCTCATCACTCGTGCAGTCGAAATGGTCCAAAGCCGTAGGAATACTAGTTTTCGTCAAAAACAATTCCCCCCTTTTGTACTAATGCGTCAATCACTGTTTTCAAGTAGATAATCCACGGATAAGAATAATAGAATGTGAATCGCGCCATGGGACTTACGAGTTACATTATCAGAAAACCGATTCGGTTCATTGCAAGAAATTTCCGTAAATACAGACAGATACGCAAGTTAATCAAGTTGCAAACGGAACAAATCCACAGTCTTCATAGGTCCAAAAAATGTCTTTTCGAATATAATGCATTTAGTAGCGATTTATACACGAGTCGATTTCAACGAAAATAACCCGTTTTGACCACGATTTCACGTAGAATAACGTAGAATAGTAGCGGTTTATACGCAATAACGACGTACAGAAATAGTTCTTTGGCCAGCAATCACTTCTGACGTTGACATGGCCTTGATAACTCCTCACTCACCCTGCATCTGCTCAATCATGGCACATAATGAGGGGTAGTAGGGAATACTAAAGCAAGAGAAGGGGGCCGCCATTTGGCTAAGGCCGGGCCTGATGTGATGCACCAAAACCAAGTGCACAGACAGGGTACCACGGGTCCAACAACAAGATCAGGTACACAGGGGCATGAGGATTATTGTGAAAATAGGTCAGAAATTACAGAAACGGGCATTTATTTATTTGAAATAAAAAGTTTTCAAGAATTATATTTAAAGTCGTAGCAACGCACGGGCATTACACTTGTTTTCCCAAATGGCAATACTGTAGATGCATGTTTAATACTTCTTGGTATTTTCTGAATCTTGTCTTCCTGCCATGATGGCAACATTGGTCTGCCCTTTACGTCAAATGCAGCCCAAGCCATCACTCCACCACCATCATTTTGCCCACTGAAGAAACTTCTT